>BSBK01004242.1:600000-792305 GCA_027943335.1 Chamaecyparis obtusa
CAAGTGAGTAAGTTGATAGACCAAAGCATAAGGTCTATCCTTGTGGGTAGGTGTTGAGATTGACCAAAGGATTGTTGATCATTGCCTTCAGTAGAGGATCCATTGCCATTCCATGATGCATCACAGGCAACCATAGATATATTGCCAAATAGTTTCTTTTCATGTCTAGTCAGTAATGAGAAAATCTAAGCCCACATGAAGAACTCTTATGTAGATTCACAAGAGATTTCAAGTTCTAAATGTATCAAGTATATGAACCTAGTTCAACAGGTAAGTTAATAGGATATGTTCATAAGTTTTTAGGACAAACATTTGATGGGTATTGCTTATTTTGAGTGCCAAATGCTCTGAAGTGTCAGCTTTTCTTCAATAATGTGATATGTGAGTGACAAAGTTTGGTTGTCTATTCCTAGCAGGAGATGAACAATGGAGGAGACAAAGTGAATGCTAAAAACCAAATGGATGAGCAGGGAAGCACTCCATTAGGATTGAAATTGAGAAAGAGTCCTTCCTTAATATAACTTATTCACTTGAGCATGTGCCAACGAAATGGGGAATCTTCACATGGTGTGAACAACTTGACAATGAAGGAAAAATGCATAACAATGGGTGTCTAGGAGAAAATAGTGATGTTGAGGAGAAGAAGAACCAATCAAGAGGCTATGGTAAAGTGACATGGAAAGCCTATGCATACAACCCCAAGGCATTCACTATCCAATTAAGAGAAAAGCTATTCTTATAATAGCAACAAGAGGATAGTAAGAAATAGCACATAAGGAAGAATGCAAGAAATGCCAATCTACACCAATGTGTGATAGTGAAACACAAGCCTTCTTGATGATCATGATACATAGAGACAATATGTTGAATGAGAAATAAAGACACTCCAAAAGAGGTTTTCTAAAACCAATCGATTTAGGTAATAATGTATCCTCATTGCTGCAAACAAAGGACATAAGTTATTGAATGAAAAAGGATTGTATGGTGAAGCCAAAGTTTATTAATGATACTTTTTAGTAGAAGTAAGTTTCTAAATTTTTATTCATACACATTATCTTTAGGGATCTCATTATCTTATAAATATGACCATAAAACTTTCATGTTAAGGTCAATACCTAACTTATGAGCACATGTTAAGGTCAATACCTAACAAAGCCTCAGAGTAGTCCAATTGCTTCTATATTTTTTGGATTTTCTCTTGCTGTTACACCCCTATAATGGTTTCCATAGTCATCAAATCTCCAATAGAGACTCAAGGAGAATTCCTATACATAGATCAAGTGCACACTTCCAATTATGAGAGGAATAAAGAGTTTGATGGCATAGAATGTCATGTTAGGACCATGTAATGGTGTTTGATCCATTGGTACGATCTGGAAGTGTTTGGAGTGGTCATTTTGGTAAAGCCCTAGGCTTATGCACCTAGGAAGGAGGGTTTGATGGTTGGGTTTGATGGTTGGATTTGATGGTTGGGTTTGATGGTTTGAATATTAAATAGATTAAGGATTGATGGCATACCTCTAAATTTCATCATCATCATCCTTGTCGTCGTCATCATCATCATCATCATTATCATCCTCATCATCATCATCATCATCATCATCATCATCATCATCATCATCATCATCATCATCATCGTCGTCGTCGTCGTCGTCGTCGTCATCATCAACATCATCATCATCAAGATCAACATCATCTTCATCATCATCATCAGTAGCAGCATCATCGTCATCATCATCTTCTTCTTCTTCATGAAAATTTGTGTCAGGAACATAATCCAATAACTGTCGATTGTGATCATCATCTACATCATCTTCTACTTCTTCGGTATCTTCTTCTTCCATCGCATTATACTTTATCGGCCTTCCTCTCGGTTCATGTCTAACAACAAATGACCAACCCGGTTTATGTGGAACCTCTAAGTAAAATACCTACTCACATTGGCTTGGAAGAACATAGGGCTCATCTCCAACTGGCTCAAACGACCTTGTATTAACTATTATAAATCCATTATCATGTTCAATAACAGTTCTATCAGGATCATTTGGATTAAGTCGTAGCCTGTACCATTTGACATCGAAGAGTACTAATTTGAAGGAACTAAAGTTGCACTCAAGTATATCATCAAAAATGCCATAGTATCGATTTTCAGACTCTCGAGGATGTAAGTCATTTCTAGATAAAATATTAGTCACTTGAAAGACTGCAGTTATTCTAGAATCACAAGTTTTCTTCGTGTCATCCAACACTTTGACGCGAAATTTCTGACCATTACAGAACATACCCTTGTGGTGTTTAACTTGCAATAATATGTGAAACATGTCAAAATTATTGTATCGTGAGTTGATAAACATACGGGTGATTAATAAATTTGTACGTACCTGGAAATCTCTTAAACCATATGCTAAATCTATTTCCCTTTGCGTAACATTGGAATCTCCATTACAATGAGCTTCTTTAACTAATGAAGATACACCTTCCCATGTTAATGTGTGACCAGAATGTTGACATCGTTCAATCCATACCATCATCCAATCAAGATTGTTTGCAATATACAAATGTAGTGCATCCCACTCTCGAGCAACTATACAAAAAAAAAATAGACGACTTACAACTGATTTATTTTGAAGATTAAGAAATAATTTATTACAATAACATCTTATAATTTATTACCTCTCACTTTCCTCAATCTACCTTTCCCCATCAAGTACTCCCCTTCAAATTTTTTAAAAGGGTCGAGATCCCAAATGCAATCTACATGGATATTTGATGCAAACTTAAGAAGATATTCAGTAATGTACACCATAGTCTGGTATACCATATATCCCTCTACCATAGAACCCTTAGGATGTGCTCTTTGTCGAACCAAAGCCTTCAAATATTTCAAGTGCCTCTCAACCATCCACATTGACCTAGAGTGTACAGGTCCACACAATTCAATCTCTTCAACTTGGTGTATGAGGTAGTGTTCTTGTGCATTGAAAAAAGTTGGAGGTAGACACTTTTGCATTTCACGCAGTAAATGAAGAATTCTTCTCTTCCAATAGTTTATATCTTCTTTATGGATTTCTTTAGATGACAACCACCTACATTAAGAGATTCAAGTCACAAAAAATATATAAATATGAGACTTTACAAAATAATATACAATAGATTACATAGCAAGAAAAACAAATCGCGAATATAATAAATATATACAACAAATTGAATAGATATTACTGCTTACCTCATGTATTTTCCAAGATCATATATCACTTGTTTGATGTTATTGTTGAAGTGCTCTGGGAGAGATAGAGGTAGCACGTACTACAGTAATTATAAACCAATCATTTCATTGTTTTCTAACATAACATAATGAACAATACACGTAGTTTATGAATATATTGTAAATACAGAAGAACATAACTTACCTTGATGAAAGTATGCCAATCATGCGTTTTGAGCCCTGGCCCAAATTCATTTTTCTTTGATATGAGATTTCTTATGTTCGCAGCAAATCCTGTGAGAAATCAAATTTTTCGTATGACTTCTTTTATGGCATCACTTTGCTGCTTTGTTAATAACCAAGGAAGGGCACTTATATTAATCTGATCTCTATTGCTATTTGAGTGAATGAAATTCTTCAGTGCATGATTGGATTCATGAATGTCATTACAAATTTTGACAATTTTTTCTTTGTCACGCCTTCCATCCAATATTTTCCACAATGTCTCTGTTATATTCTTTTCAATATGCATAGTATCAAACAAATGCGCAATTTGTAGGTGCTCATAGTAGGGCAACCTACTAAATTGTCTGGGATAGCTTTTTAGTCCCTTTGGAAGGTTGTCAGTAGTGCCTTGATGACCTTCACGATCATCAATTACATAATTAGTAAACAAAAATTACAATAGAAATATATAAATTACAAACATAAACCATTAGGTGGAATGACATTACCTCAATGATTAATTCTATTATATTCCAACTTCCATAGGTGAGGTGTCATTCTTCGTGGCTTTGATGTAGTCTCTTCTTTCTCATTGAAAATATGTTTTTCCATACTTCGATACTTATGATTCTTGTGGAGGAAGTGTCTACACTCATCAAACACTTGCTTTCCTAAACTTTTTGAATGACGAGATTTCATCTTTGGACCACAAACTGGACATGCAAATTTTCCCTTTGTTTGAAGACCTACAAGATAATGGTATAATTGGATTATTAAATATGTTGATTTTTATAATTAGAATTATCATGCGCAACTTGAATTCACTATAACATACCACAAAAATGTGTTAGCCCTGGGGCATCATGTATTGTCCATGCAAGTATTGCATGAAATTGAAATTGTCTTTGTCCTATTGGTCTAGACACGTCATACATAGTGACACCATTCCATAACTCCACCAACTCGTTGATAAGAGGCTCAATATATACATTCATATCTTTAACTTGATATTTACCTACTTGAATGAAAAGTAACATTACATAATTATTGTGACCATTTTACTGCAAGATTTATAAGTATATGTAAATTAATAACTATCAAATGATAAAATACCTAGAACAATCATTGCCAACATAATGTGCTCCCTCTTTATTGACATCCATGGAGGAATGTTATTGTTGATAACAAAAATAGGCCACACCGAGTAAACAGATCTCATCTCTCCAAATGGATTGACACCATCTGCTGCCAATGAAAGCTTGAGATTACGAGGTTCTTCTTTGAAGTGTTGCCACTTTTCCTCTATGTGCATAAATGCCGAACCATCTACAAGAATTTGAATAATGTCATCTTGACTTCTATTGTGTGCATGGTAATCCATAAATTGTGCCAAGCTACTACACTTGAATAATTGTCACATCCGTGGAATAATGGGGATGTAACGAAGAACCTTGTGAGGCACCTTTTTTGTTATTTGATCTGTTCGATATCTACTCGTATGACATACAGGGCATTGTGTTGCAAATTCATGTTCTTTATAATATATAATATGATCATTGGGACAAGCATGTATTGCTTGATACTCCATTCCAATATCTTTCATAACAGTAGATAATTCTCGATATGAGCGAGGTAGAATATTTGATGGTGGTAACAAAAACTTGCCTATCAATCTACAGAAAAAAATATAAGTTGTTAATATAAACAATATTAGTGGTACATTATTCACGATTTGTTAACTATAAAGACATATATGACATACCTTAACATACGTGACATTGTTATGTTAGATAAACGATTCATAACCTTCAAGTTCAACAACAACAATACAACAAAGAGAAGAGTTTTTTGGGAGTCTTTGTATAGGGGCTTGTATGCCTTCTCAAGTAGAGGTACATCGAGGCTATCATCATCATCATGATCATATACGCTTGGACTAAATGTGTCATGGATCAATGTATTTATACCATCATCTTCAATTGTGTTTTCTAGTGCATGATCGTCATCTTCCATGGGATTATTATCTTCACCTTGGATATTCGCACCTCCATGTTCTTCCACTTCGAAAACCATATTCTTCGGATTTTTGTGGTTCATATCATGTACTTCCCTAGGGAGATCAACCTATATAAAATTGATTAACATAAATAAACCATGATCATCAACTCATCATCAAGTGATTTCATATGTATATAAATTGTTAAAATGATATAATGAACAACTTACCAGTGGATGATAGTCATGCCCCCCTTCAATGTGACCATTCTCCCTACAATGTCTCTTAACTGTTTTGATTAGCAGTCTTCTACGGTTTAAGCCCTTACAAATTTTGCAAGGACAATAACATTTTCCATCACCTTTTCTTTTCAAGTTAGACCACAATCTAGCGATTGTCTCCCTATTTTGTTCTTCACTTATATTATCTAACATGATCGTTCTTCGCAGGAAGCAAAAATCGGGCTATGAAAACTTCGGTCTACAACTTTCACAAACTAAGCAAAACTGTTGAAAGTACTATAACTCGAGAATTAACAATCGACAATCTACCTGAGGGTGCAGTTATAACTCATGCAATGGTCTTCTTGCTTAGCTCTAGAAGCTCTCCAGCAATCAAAACATATAAGCTACAAGGCAAGACATATTACATGACATGGCAAAAGGAACAAAATTTACAAGCTTTAGCAAGACATATTAAATGACATCATAGTGCTAGAGAGATCACAATTATATGAGTCAAACATAGTCATGAAAAAGCACATAAATTAGTTATTATATGCAATTAAAAGATGTTTAGGAGAGGTGAGGAATGGACACCACAAGTAAGTATTTTTAGGACTAATTGTTTAATACAAGGTGAAGTTTATAAATTAGTCATAGATTCAGGTACTTGCAGCAATCTAATATCATGGGATGTTGTCAATGCTTTGAAACTGCCTATTCAACACCATCCTAGGCCTTATTATGCTACATGGGTGGAGGAAAATCAAAATTTCATAGTGCATTATCAGACCACGTTAAATTTCTCAATAGGTGGGTACTCTGATCAGATTCTATGTGATGTTGTAAAAATGAATTGTGCACATGTTATCCTAGGAAGATCTTGGCAAGTTTCTAGGAAAGTGTTACATGATTGCTTCACTAACATCTACCAAGTGTGGAGTAATGGAAAAAGGTTTGAGTTGATACCATTGCCTTGCAAGGGAAATGAATCTCTCCTCATAGGAAGAATCAGAGAATTGGATACAGGTCAGACTAGGAAAAGCATAAAGTTAGAACAAGTAGTGGAGAATAAAGGATAGAGAATTATGAATTCTGTGACAGAAATAAGGACAAGATTTAAATGTGGTGAAGGAGTGTTAGTGGGGGATTGGTACTATCCTATCAGAGGACATGAAAAAGACAATGAAAAGATGGTGCAACAGTAATTAGAAGGACAGCAGGGGTACTGCCCCAAACAGGCAAAAATAAAGACTGTCCAGATAGTCAAGAAAATAACCAAGGCAGCAATGGTGACTGCCCCAAGGGTAGGAGTTATGATTTCTAAAAAATGTTTGAATGTTTTTCATGCTGGACATCAGTAGAAGAGACACTTTACCTTAGGAGGTTTCATTCCTATGCACCATATGCAGAGATATGGAGGAAAAGAAGCAATTTATGCCAGACACGGTTCTTGGGACAAGAACATCTTTAAAGGTGGTGAAATTGATGTAGGAGAATCATATGCTTGTCAAAGGCACATTGGAGATCCAAGGGATTATAGAGGTCATGGAGCATCTCTTGGATTCAATTGGGCAATCCTTCAACCAATCATGGCACATGGAGGCATTGGAAGTCATGAAATTGCATAATGTCCTTATGGATTTCTATGTTGAAAAAAAGTTGTAATTGCATCTTAGGGTTTCCTAGGGTAGAAAAGAAATTTGATAGGGTCCTATAGGTTATCATAACCTTACTATGTCATTACATAAATTAGAAGATTCAATAAACTCTTTAAGAGCATAGTTTAGTAGTTTAAAATTTGAAATTTGAATGTTAACAACTATAAAGCCATTTTGGAAGGAAACTCCATAATTCAAATTTTAAGAAGGATTAGCAAATGAAACTAGTTGGAGACAGTTAAGAGGGGTAGTTACCATGCCTAGGTCTATAAATATGTGTTTGTACGGACTGGAAGATATAATGGACGGACTATCTCAGAAAAGTGAATAGAAAAAGCTTGGTTTGAACAGCAATTTGAAGCATTCTTAGTTTTTTTGCATATCTTTGGATTGGGAATGTATTGTGCTATCTTACCAAACATGTTTTGATGATAATAATCAAGTCTTGAATCCATTTGGTGAGTTTGTTGTTCAATTTTATTCACTGCCTAGCTGTAGCAGACAGTTTTCAAGCAATTTTGTAGTTTTTTTTCATTAAATCATGCTCATCCCATGAAATGTCCACTTTTTCTTCATGGAATGGCACTTTTCTAACATGTACAAATGCTTCTAACTCTGTAATGAATATCTAACCAGAATATTTGGTGGCCACCAACAATAAAAAGGTGAAAATAAGGGTTAAGGATTGAAGGGACAGTCCTATAGAGAGAGATTTTCCTTAAGGAGGGAAGTGTTTGAGTTTTGATTCATGGTTATGATGTTGAAACATTGATTTTTGCACTTGGAATTAGTCAAAGAAGTCATTACACATGTGAGATTGGTGATACCCTAGGAACAAGGGTTTATAAGGGATGAATTGGGGGTTTTGGGGATGGGAAACCCATAGACTAAAATTGATTGTGTATTTGTCTAATTGAAGGAATTTGATGAGCCTATACAAAGTTTGAAGCTCATACATTAAGTATTGCTATATGTTGCTTTGTAAATGCACTAGTTGTTCCATTGTTAAAGACAGGGTCATTGTGAAGAAACTTTGATTTTTGCCAAAGGAAGCCCATCCAATCTTGACATATGTTTTATATAAGGATAAAGGGTATTTGAAAAGGTTGTTTGTTTAGAGAGTCACTTGAGAAAAACAAAAGATATCTACCAATTTACCTTGCTATTGTTACAAAAATTGAAAATTGTCATTGACAACATTTTGGTTTGCTATGCATTTTTACTTCAGAGGTGTTGAAACTTGAAGGTGATGTTTGGAACATGTTAGATATGATAAAACAAACCTATTGAAGCCTTGAAACCTCCTAGAGTTGACTATTTGTAGATTTTGCCCATCAGGACCTAGAAGGGTCACTTGGAACACTTCTACAATTTTGCTCATTTTGGGTTGTTTAAAGGGTTCATCATTCTATCCTCTGCATCACTCCCATTTTAGCACAAGCAGAGAGAATGCTGACAAAGGTTTCAAAATTAGGATTTACACCTACCAAGTGTATTTGATTGAAAGTTTCTACAACCTTTTCAACAAATCCATCTTGTGCATATGTTGCAATTGTTGCAGTCCACGAGACCACGCTTCTCTGAGGCATTCTCTCAAACAATTTATGTGCCTTGTCTATGCTTTTACATTTTGCATATATGTCTATAACAAAATTTCCAACTATAATATCTCATGAAAACCCCCCTTTCATTATGTTTTGATGGATATCCATACCCTGTTCCAAAGATCCTATTTTGGCATAGACAAGGAGTATGTTGGCAAAGGTTATGGAATAGGCACAGAGTAAGAGGAGTTATAGAGTGAATAAATTTGTGAATCTTCCACCGTACTAGACTAGCTCAGTTATCTTCAATAAAAGTATTTGTTAAATATGGAGAGGTATCAATCTTAAGGCATCTAACTTAATTTCATTGTGTAATACATAAACCCAACATCTGAAATAGGCACCTTGAGGTTGATGAACTGAGGATTTAACGGATCTCTATTTTAAAATTTCAAAGATATCTGCATTAGTTCTTATTTTCACATGTTCCCTTCTTTCTTCTTCCTCCCTATAGCCTCCTTTCAAATGAGTTTCTCTTCTCCCTTCTATATCTCATGTTTGAGGGAGTCACAACTTTTCATTTCATGCCTTTTGACTATTCGTTAAAGTTAATTTTATTCTTTTAAATTTTAATTTTAATCTTATTTTTATCCTTTTGTATTTTACTTTATTATTTTTTATAATTAAATCCTATTCAAAGAGGGGACATTCCGACGACAATTTGGTAATTTGGGGTGAAATTGCGTAGTTCTTTGAATAACTCCATGTAGGCTAGTCTAGTTGTGGTGTTTAGGCATGCTCAGGAAGGCATTTTGCATCCACTTAAATTTAATCTTTAAAAGTTATTTATAACTCACTTATGAGATCATAGAATCAGATTTCAGAGGCATTTCTCTCATGGTCTATATCAACATTCAGTACTCTCTTCTTCTTGAATTAACATGTTTATTCCACTATCATAATTTTGTGGGGATACATCAAAACTCCTCGAGATCCTTGTGAAAACATATATAGTAAGGGCTGTAGAAAAATAAAAACACCAAACCAAATAATAAGCCCCCATAATGTAAAGCCAGTATAGGAATTCATGAACTAAATTTCGCGGCTGAATTTGACTATGTTAACTGTCAATGCAAACATCATCTTGTAATTGTTCTATCTAATGTCCTTTTTTTCAAAATGAAGCCCAGTTGAAACCCAAAATGCCCATCATATATTGAAATTCTTTAAGTGGATTTCGGGAATTTTGCACTAAGGAAATGGGATTAAAATTATAATAGAGGGCCTCAAGTAAAGTGAAAATATAAAAGGTCTCTTATCATTAAATTTTATTTTAAATAAGTCCTCTCCAATATCAATCAAAATTCATGAAGGAAATTTGAAGATTTATATCTTTTAGACAAAATTTCTATTTAAAAAAGGCAAAGTGAGGAGGACGAATATTGATCTCTTCCTCCTCACTTTTATTCAGTGGTGATAGCCATTGAAGAAAGGAATGATCTAACCACATTCAAAGTGGCAGAATAGATAAGTTCTTTACAATCTCATGAGAAGTATATGCAATGTTCTACAGAAAGCTTGGTGCAAGCTTTCCAATCTCCTACAAAAATTGAAGAAACTCTCCCACGATTTATATCTTTTGGATGAAATTTCTATTTAAAAAAGGCAAAGTGAGGAGGACGCATATTGATCTCTTCCTCCTCACTTTTATTTAGTGGTGATAGCCATTGAAGAAAGGAATGATCTAACCACATTCAAAGTGGCAGAATAGATAAGTTCTTTACAATCTCATGAGAAGTATATGCAATGTTCTACAGAAAGCTTGGTGCAAGCTTTCCAATCTCCTACAAAAATTGAAGAAACTCTCCAAAGACTCTTCCTCACCCAAATAAATTCCAAGGAAATTTTAGCTAATAGAGGACATGGTAGAGAACAAGGAATAGGAAGTGGATCACTGAATCATTCAATGCAGGTGTTCTAAACAATATGGACACGAAGGGAAAAAAGATTGACTTAAATAAGTCGAAAGACAATTAATTAAAGTCTTCCAAAGATGCAAAGTACTCTACATTCTTTGCGTGCATTTTGACAAAAGAACACCAAAAGAATGTGTGGTTCCTAAATAGCAGCTATTCAAATCATATGAAAAGTAAATATACCCTCTTTGTCAAATTAGATGATTCATAAGAAGTCTAACTTAAATTTAGTGATGATAAAGAAAATGATGTAATGGGTAAAAGTACCCTTGCAGTGAAGACTAAGCAAGGAGAAATTATTATATTCATGATACTTGTGCCAAAACTAAAACATAATCTTTTGAATATTGGGCAGCTAGTAGCATAAAATTACAAAAGTGTATTTAAAGATAACCACAACAAGATATTTAATAAATCAGATAAATATCGCTTGTAGCAAAGTCTTGTATGATAGAGAATATATTATTTCCTCTCCCATTGGTTTCCACTAAGATGCATGCATTCATGGTAATAACAGATGATTCATGGTTATGGAACCAACAATACGGTCATTTTAAATTTCAAGGATTAAGTTTGCTTCACAAGAAGAATATGGTTAGAGGACTTCCTACAATTCAATCCAAAGAAGAAATTTGTTCAAGGTGTGCACAAGCACCATCATGATAATTTTTCAGTGAACAAATCATGGAGGGCAATATCTCCAATAGAGCTTGTGTGTTGACATTTGTGGTGATATGCAAGAGGAGAAATTGGGTAAGGATATTTATTTTTTAACTTTTATTGATGATTTCCTTGCCACACGTTGGTTTATTTTCTTATGTAGATATCTAAGGCTTTTCAATGCTTCAAGAATTATAAAGCTATGCTTGAAAATCAAATTGGGTATTATCTCAAAATACTCAAACAGGTAGAGGGGGAGAATTTACTTCCACAGAGTTTTTTTATTTTGCAACAACTATGTCATAAAGAGAATTTACTGTGGCTTATACTCCCAAAAAAATGGTAATGCAAAAAGAAAGAACGGTACCATTATGAGAATGGCATGAAGTATGTTGCAATCAAAATGTCTTCCAAATAGTTATTAGGGGGTTGTGGCAACAATAGTATATATTTTGAATTGAGATCCCACAAAATCAATCAAGAACATCACTCAAAGGAAACTCAAAGTAGTCATAATACTTTTGTAGCTCATTTTCATGTATTTGATTGTCTAGCATTTATTCATATTCCAATTCAAAGGCAGATGAAGTTGGATACAAAATCCCAACTTTGTATCCTTGTGGGATATTCCAATGCAACTAAAGGGTACAGGTGCTCTAATCCTAGCACAAAAAATGTTTTTGATGAAGGGAGAGTCTGTCAATGGAAAAATGGTGTATAGAAAAATATACTAATAATCATGGGCATTGAAGATGGCAGTGTTCCTCCTCCCCACAAGCTCAAGTGGAAGTTCAAGCTCTAATAGGAGCTCAAGTTCCAGTCCACCAAGTTCTTCTAGTAGCACAAATTCTGATGATAATTCGCATTAAGCATAAAATCCAAGCTCTTCAAGAAATGCACAAAGACTATTTGACATTTATCATAGGACTACAATATAAAACCAATCGTTAATTTTTCTTTGTTTAGTACAATTCAAGTGGAACCCTCTATGTATGAAAAAGTAGTCAAAGGCAAAGTATGGATTAATGCTATGAATGATGAGATGAATGCCATTAATAAAAATAAAACATGGAAATTATTTTCAACTTCCCAAAGATAAACAAGTGATTCATGTCAAATGGATTTATAAGGTGAAATATCATGTTGATGGTTCAATAGAATGACACAAGGCTAGACTAGTCACCAAAGGATTTGCACAAACACCTCAAGCAGTTTACAGAAACTTTTGCTACAATTTTTGGACTTGATACAATCAAGATTATATTGGCTATTGCTACAGAATACAAGTGGCTAGTATCTTGGATAAATGTAAAATCTATCTTCCTTAATAGTTATACAGATAAGGATGTCTATGTGGAACATTCAACAACCTATGGGATATGAAATTCTAGGCAAAGAACAATTAGTTTACAAGTTTTTAGAAAAAACACTTTATGGGTTGAAGCAAGCTCCCAGTGCCTAGTATACAAGGATTAGCAGTTATTTCTTGAAGAAGAGATTTAGTAGAAGAAACTAAGAGCCAACCTCATATGTTCAACATATTGATTATGATATTCTCATTGGTTGCCTTTACGTTGATGATCTTATTTATATAGGTAACAACAAAGCTCTCATGGAGAAAGAAATGAAACAAAAATATGAAATGTCAAATATAGGACCCATGCATTATTCCTTGGTGTGAAAGTTCAACAAAAATTAGAAGGTATATTTATCAAACCAAATATGTAATTTTAGAATATCTCGTCCAAAAATGCTCAACCCTCATTCTATTAGCTACTGAACTTCTACAGCTTTAATTGATCATACAAAATGATTTGGTGTATTGATAGTTAAAAGAATTTTTAATTAAAAAATCATAACATAATTTTTAAACACTACTATTTTTTAGTGCACTTTTATACAGTGGATATCGTGACATGCCCTGGTTGGTTAACTTTAGAATATCCAGAAATTCTCAACAACCATTCTATAACTGTTGTACTTCTATAGCTTAAACACTTCATACAAAGTGATGCAGAACCATCAAATTGTCATCGTAACTAAAATGGTAATAGTTACACCCCAGTGACAAACATGTAGATTTATCAAAAGACTCAGTGCAGTCTTGAGAGCCTTCTACAAGGCATTTTTAGATTTGTGCACTGTGTTGAGTGCTTTGTTGAAATGAAGGACATCGTCAGAGGAATGTTTAGGTTTTTAAATGATATTTGTAAACCCTAGCTGGGCTCGTGACTATATCATTTGAAAGCACAGTCCAAGGCATTTTTAGAATCTCCATGAAGCACAATGTTAATGATCGGTCTTATGACCTAGAAATATAAAGAATAATGTATGACAATAATACAACAAAGCTTTCACCTATCGGTGCTATCAAGAGTTTAAGGGGCAGTGTTCCATTTAATGGAGGCACTGATACGAATTAGTGTACAATACATAAGTGACACCTGAAGTACCTGAGCGCATGATAAAGGGAAGAGAGGGCGACACAAATGGAGGAGGAAGTGAAGTTTAAAATCATACCTTTCTCGGTCTTTTGGATTCTGAATGTACAATGCCTTTCACCACAGAGATGCCTGTCCGCAGAGATCTCCTCATCCAACATACAAATTATCCAACGGATGCAAAAATCCCTCTCAGTGCTATTGAACATAGAAATGACCAATGTTTTTTTTTTTTTTCTTATATCCCGTTAACGTCGCAATTGCGATGTTGTCGGGTTATAATTGAAAAAAAAAGCCAAAAACATATAACATTTGCCCGCCGTCGCAAATTGTCATCGCAATTTCACCCCAAATGTATTAGTGTGCATTTGTATCTTCTGATTCTCAATAGTGTTGTCAAGCTTGTATCTCTCCATGACTTAGATCTTTACCCTTCAGTGGTTAGATTGTTCAATAAGAGAACTAAGCTCTGATACCAATTGTTGGAATTATGAGAGATAGTTACTGAGAGGGGAGGGGTGAATCAGTGCCCTCAAAACTTAACTTGTAACACCTTTCTAATCTATAACTGAATACTGTAATAACTGATCAAAATAACTTGAACATAATTGCATAAATCAATCATCTAGTTAACTTTAGAAAGTAAACAACATGAAATCAATATGACAATCACATAACACAAGTATTTTGGTAATGCAGAAACCCTTGTTAGAAGGTAAAAACTACGGTGGGGATGACACCCACAAATTCTTCACTACTGCAGATAGAAAAGGTTTCCCTGTTAAGGCTACAAGTTTTGATCACTTCTGGTGATCTTACCCTATTAGGAGTAACATATTAGATCAGCTAGATCTACCTAGTTATAGGATTTAACAACACTAAATGAAGTGTGTACTCGGTAAAGAGATTTATACAAAGACTGTTAAGTCTACTCGGTTAAGAGATTTATACCAAACTCTATCACAATTGTCAGAAAGTAATAGGTAACTATCTGCTAGTTGATAACTCAATTGGCTAAAACAAATCTATAAGTGCTCATCAAAATATCACCTTAACTGTGATGATTCTCTACTCTGTTCTACTCAGTAGCCTTGACTGATTCTATTCAAACTGAAATCCTCTGTGCTCTATTCTGCTCGATAAATTGATTGTCTTGAAGATAAGCAATTTCTTCAAGTGCTCTGTGATCCATATATTTTAGTTCGACAACCCCATAAAATGGTGCGAACATATACAATATATAGTGTTATGTTTTGCCGCTTAAGCAAAAATTAGGTTACAAAGAATAATCATAACCCTAAGATCTATAGTGCAAAATAACCTAGATCAGCCATTACAAAATAAGATAATCATTGCATTTAATGAATATCTTTTACAATAAATGGTCCTTGATCTTGGTAAGCCATTTTACGATCTGTTGTAACCATCTGCATAGAATTGTGCCATTTCTGATTACTATGCCATTTTTTGTGATCATCGGTAAACACTGTATAATTTTCTCGGTGTATACTACGATGCTTGGTGTTTACTGACCGTCAGTGTCGGTGATGCTGGTGCTCGGTTAACTGTGTGATGCTCGGTGTAAAGGCTTTACCGATTGCTCTGTCTTACTTCTAGTTACCGACTGTCTCAATATAAGTAACCGACTGACCTGTTTACTATCCTTTGATAATAATGACAACCTTAAATGCTCAATAGAGATTAACATAAGGGATATGCACAAGAGGAAGGATTGAACTATGCAGAGATATTTTCTACTGTGGAAAGACTTGAAGGGGTAATAATTTTTCTTTCTTATGCTACCTATAATAAGTTTAAATTTTTTCAACTGGATGTAAAATCTTCTTTTCTAAATGAAATTCTTGAAGAAGAGATTTACATAGAACAACTAGATGGGTTTGCATGGACAACAGATAAGGATATGGTATGCAATCTACAAAAGGCATTATATAGGCTGAAATAAGCATCCAGAGCATGGTATGAAAGATTACTCTCTTATCTCATCAAGATTAATTTCATAAGAACAAGTGAAGATAACAATGTGTACTTGAAGGTTGAAGGCGATAAGATACTATTAGGTGAAGTGTTTGTGGATGGCATAATTTTTGGAGGAAATGATGAAATGATTTTGGCATTTTCTGAGGAGATGAAGAAGGAATTTGAAATGTCAATTATATGAGAAATTAAGTTCTTTATTGGATTTCAAATTTCACAACTAAAGGATGGTATCTATATCAGTTAGTCCAAGTACACAAAGGAAGTGTTGAACACTTTTGGGATGCAAGATTCCAAGCTAGTTGGAACCCCCATGGTGATATGATGCAAGCTATCTAAGGATGACAAGTCAAGTGCAGTGGATGCAACTCTATACAAATCCATGATTGGTAAGTTGCAATATGTTGTTCATAGTAGACCAGACATTACATAAGTAGTTGGAATAGTAGCAAAATCTAAGCTAATCCTAAGGAATATCACATGGTAGTGGTGAAGAGAATATTCAGGTACTTAAAAGGGAAAAAAGACTATGGTCTTTGGTATACACACAAAGGTGATTTCTCTTTGAGTTTTTTTACTGATGAAGATTGGGCATGAAATATTGATGATAGAAAGAGTACAAGTGGAGGAGCATTCTTTCTAGGAGGAAGAATTGTATCATGGATAAGTAAGAAGAAAAATTGCATCTCCCAATTGACTGAAAAGCTTAGTATGTAGCAACAACAATAATTGTTCACAAATAGCATGAATGAAGCAGATCCTAGAAGGTATAAAAGAGAAGGTGACTGAACCCATGACTATATTCTATGATAATACTAGTGCAATAAACATTTCCAAGAACCTAGTGATGCATTCTAAGACAAATCATATTGCAATAAAGTATCATTTCTTAAGAGAGAAAGTGTAGGAAAAGGTAGTCAAGTCAGAATATGTGCCGACCAAGGAGCAACTAGCAGATATATTTACTAAGCCACTACCTAAAGATACTTTTGAGTATCTGAGAAGTAAGTTAGGGGTTGTTACCCTACCTAACCAAAACTAATATTTTGTTGTAAGCATCAATCTAGTGGACTCATTGAATATCTTTCACTATTGATTTGATGTTAAAGGGGATTACTCCTTAGGGGGAGAAGATAGAGAGAAATGAAGTTGTTGCAATTTGACCTATGTGGAACCTTTGGAATTATTGTCAAAGGGGGATAACATAAAATAATTTGGGTATTGGGGAGAAGACTAGTAGAAGAACCAAATGAAGGCACATAGGGAGAAAGAGAAAAGAAGATCAAGACAAGAAGTGTGGTGCATCAGCTAAGGGGGAGATGTTATTATCAGACCAATGTGGTGTTGATGTGGTGTTGCCATCAATACTAAAGGGGAATATTGTTGGCATAAATGATGCAAGGATTGTTGAGTGTTGATTGGTATATGTTTGATGATAGGAAATTTAGTTATTGTATTATCATTGATGTCAACTCAGTACTATGTTGGTTGAAAATGAGATAAGTGTTTGAGTTGTTGAATCTTATGTGCGGTGAGTATGTGAAGGAATTGAAGTGTGTGATTTTTGTTGGAACCTTAGAGATGTATCTATATATATTATGTATGATTGCACATGATGGGAACAAGTATGGAGTGATTTATGATCGATTGAAGTGCAATTGGGTAGTTAAAAGAACATACAATGACAAATAGTGAATGATTTGATTGTTCTATCAAATCAGTATGGATTTAAGTGTTGTGGTCATGATATGTTTATCTTGACTAAGATATATTAGTGATATTATGATCACAAGTTGATTGGTGTATTGGAAGGCATAGTTTCAAAGGATAGAAGATCACTTTGTGCTAGATAGAAAAATGTTTGAATAGTTGATGTTAGATTAGTGAGCGATGATGATGTAGTTAGTTGCGGTGAATGTTTTTATGATCGAGGTGTCATGGTGATGTGGCATAATATATTTTTAAAAATGATTTGATGTTACATTTTTTGAGGTGATCAAATCTATGAAGTTTTAGAAGTGTGTTAAGGAAGTCAAATAAAGTTTTGTTGTTCTTGTGCTAAATCAATGTGTGATGCATCTTATGGATGACCTGAATTTGTAATTGAAAGTAATAAATTGGTAATATGTTTTAGGGGTCAAGGATTGAGAAGGAATGATTGACATTCAATAATACATTTTTAAGTCAGCTAAGGCCCTAATGAGCAGGTAATGTATTTATATGTAAACTATGCAAGTGTAGATCGTGGATGCAAAGATGTGGTCAAATGGAGATTGAATATTATCTGCAAGAGAAGAAGTGTTTGTGTGCTTAAATGGATCTGAACAAGTAGAGGAGATGTGCTACACCTAGATCATTTTACTTGTTGAATTCTAATAGGTTTTGTAAGAAAATCCCTTAATTAGGTAGACTTTAATAGGTCTAATTTGTAAATACTTTAACCAAGTGGCTCTTTAATTAGGGTTTGAAATCCTTTAACAAGGTTACTCCTAGTAGGGATAAAGGTAAATCCCTTAACCAAGTGTGTCAACTTATATTCCACCTATCATAACTACTTCCATTCAAAACACCAACCCTTCACATGTTATTATTACAAATCCTATTGTTTCTCCTTCTTCAAGTGTTCCATGTGTGTCCTTATCTACATCCATGCGCACTTACAATAGTGTTCCTTTTTTATATTCGATTGTTCCTTCCATTTCCCACAATGTTCCAAATTTTAAAATACACATACCTCCTACCACTTTTTCTACTAAATCTACTATCAATAGATTATCTCAAATTGTTTCATCATTACAACAACAAATTGCCTCTATGACTCAATCCAAGCTTAACATTCTTACCTGTGACATTTGTAGTCCTTTATCATTAGGCATCATTTGTGTTATCATTCATTAATACATGGAAATTTCTCATTTAGATACTTACAATGAAAAGAGTGATCATTTGACTCATGTTAAAACCTTTCAAACATTGTGTAGTGATTTCTTTCATGACCACATGTTCATGACTATATTTTTTACTAGAAAATTTCAAGATAAAGTCTTGAAATGGTATTATTCTTTGCCTCCTTATTCCATTGATTCCTTTCAAAAAAATACTAATGCTTTACTTCAAAAATTTCAAAAAAAATGTGAGACCTACCTCAAACAGACAGTTTTACTGCTTTATTTTCTATGCTTTCAAAGATTATTACATGAACATAATTTGACTTTTGAGACACTTATGTATTTGAGGACCTGTTGAATCCTATGTTATATATTCAGAACTTGGTTATGTAATTAGG
Source organism: Chamaecyparis obtusa (assembly GCA_027943335.1). Lineage (NCBI taxonomy): Eukaryota > Viridiplantae > Streptophyta > Pinopsida > Cupressales > Cupressaceae > Chamaecyparis > Chamaecyparis obtusa. The sequence goes on from BSBK01004242.1 coordinate 619,211, forward strand.
GTACACTCGAGATAATTTATGTTTTGATTCAGTTTCAGTTTATGATGATGTTATATATGAGAATCAATGTGTTAAGTGCTATTGTGATGGAAAATTGGTTTAGGAAACCAATGATATGTTTAGTTAATTCAATCACAAATATAGTTTAAATATCATGCAATATTGATGTTGTATTGTGTTCTATATCATGTTGTTTTGGACCTACTGATGTGTGCAATGAGTGTGCATGGATAGCTGACCATGGATCAAAATCGGGGACCCAGAATTGGAACCTATGTTATATGTCGTGCATTCCAAGGTCCTCTTTGTATAAAGAAACATGGACCTCATTGTATAGTTGTTTATTCATGAATGTGGTTTGCATGTGTGTATTTAATTCAGTTAATGTGTATGTGATTAAGCCATGTCATTTGTTTAAATTAAATTGTGCCAATTTTGACAACTATTGCATAAGTATTGACATGGCTAGTTAATTGTATTATGGTTAAGTGTAGGGTTAACTAGGGGTTTACCTTAGTGTAGTACCAAGCTTACCATGGGTTAGGAAGTTTCTAGTTGGTCAACCTTAATTTCAAATCCATGGGTTAAATTTAGGTGAGGTTTAGGAGGGTCTTTTGGGCTTCCATAAGGTAACCGGGGTCAATTTTAGCTACCCAAGTTGGTACCCCAGGGGTTAGGGGTCATTTTAAGCCCATTAAGAGCCTTTAATCACATTTATGACACCCTTAAAGTATCTTTTTCAAAGTTGTGCGAATTTGAGAGTTGTGTGGTTTTGGTTAACCTCTCCTTTCTTCACAAAATTGCATTTAACTCCATTTATGGAGAAGGAAGGCAAGTGGAAAGAAGGGGATGGAAGTTTCTTCCCCACCTTTGATTGGTTCCTAGATTTTAGGAGGTTTTCCTTTATAGGAAAGGTTTTAGGATGAGCTTGAGTGTTCATCCACTCTCTATTTTAGAGACCATTTTCCAGAACTTGGAAGGAGCTTAGGAAGGGATTGCTTAGAAGGAGCTTGGGAAGGGATTACTTGGAAGGAGAGCTCATAATAAAAAATTTCAGATTCAACCTTAGGCTTGGAGTAAGGTTGGATTCTTTTAGTTTAAATTAATTTTTAAATGGGATTCTTGAAGGCACACTCACCCTAGGGAGGGTAGAGTAACCTTGAAGGGGATAGTAGGAAGTGACCCAGGATTGTGCAGAGTTTCCCATGTGTGGAGGGATAAACATGGGGTTTCATGATACCCATGATGCCAAGTATGACCTATTGGTGTACACTCAAAATGTGCACTTCTCTAAGTCATTACTTCCAAGGGTATCCATGGATTGGAAAGCTTGAGAAAGTGACCTAGAGCTCCCTAGGCATGGAGTCACAAGGATATTAAGAATGCTCTCAGTTAGAGCTATTAAGCCTATAACCTTGCTAGTAAACCAAACAATGAGAGATTCAAAGAGACAAGGGCAAGAATGCCAATATCTTCAAGAATCAAGATGAGAATGCAATGCAATGCAATGCTATGCTAGAAATGAAGATGCAAGAATGCAACTAAGATATGAAAATGAAAGTATTACAAGCCTTACTAATTAAGCTATGTGGGATAAGCTAGAACTTGAAAGGAAATCTAAGCTAAGAAAGCATAAACATGAAGCTATGATGCAAGAATGAAAGCTAGAATGCAAGAAGATCTCCAAAGCTCCAAAGTCACCAAGAAATCCTACAGCATAAGATTAGTATGAAAGAATTGGGATCCAGAATGAGAAGAGAGCTCTTCTTTTATAGAAAGTGAGAATTAATGGACGATGGAGATTAAGAGGCAAAATATTTAATCAAGGGTGGGGTTTGAAAGAGGGAAAATCCATGTGCACAAGTCTCCTCCAATGAGAAAGAAGTGTTGACTTTTGAGCCTCATGTGAGACAAAAAAGCCTTTTCTCCTTTTTATAAAATAGGAATAATGCTTTATTTGTGCAACTTAGGATAAGAGGAAAGTGGGGGCTTTTTATTTAATAAAAGGGGAGGGAATTCCTTTTAAATAAATAAAGAATTAGGATAAAGTGGTTAATCCATAGAATATAATCGAATAAATGATAGAATTAGGATTTGATTAAGGAAATTGATTTGAATTTGAAAATATTGATTCAAAAAATTGATAAATTGAAGAATGGGGCCCAAAGTCTAGGCAACCATTTTAGGGTGCATATATTTTCCCCTCTTTGACTAATGTGAGATCGATTTGGGATCACATGTAGTCAAAGAATGGAATTGAAGTGTGAGATCAATTTGGGATCACAAAAAAACCCAGACATGTGTTCGATGGATGGGAACACATCAGGACAAAGATAAGCTATTTGAAAAAAAAAGACAAGGCCAACACCCCTGTAAATGGGTGATTGTCAAGTCTCAAATAAGAGATAAGAATCTCAAAGTTCAATTGATAAGTTGAATCAAGGATTGATGTTTGATAGGTACTACCCCCTCATGATTGAAATCAAAATGAGATAGAGGAGAAACAACGAATTGATAAATTCGATCAAATCGAACTAAAGATAAGGTTCTTGATGTAAGATGAAAGATATAAGGATCATAAAACTAAGGTAGATCATCATTTTAGGTTATTCCCCCGTTAAATTAGAAGAAAAGAAGTGGGGTGAAAGCGAATGGAAGATAGAAGTTTGGAAGAGGTGAAAAGAAATGAAGAGAAGAAAGAGAATGCCTCAAAATCAATCAACTATTTAAGATAGGAAATTTCGATTGAGATCACGAAAGAAGATAAGGAAATGAAGATCAAAATGTGACCATCGTTGATTAAAAGTCCAAAAGAAAGATGAAGGAAAACCCTCTCAAACTCATAATGCAGCCTAAAAATGCAAATTAACATGAAGTCCAACAATGAAAGCTACATGAAAAGTGGTTTACTTGCAAGGTTAAAAATCCATTAGACTCTAATAATCATCATCGAGCATTATTGGTAGTGTCGCAAGATCATACAATACACACTAGTATGACTATGTGAATCTGAATATGATCTATATCAGATAGGTATGTGGGAATCCCAACTAGGCATCAAAGACATATAGGTCAAGATGACTAGTGCAGTGAGGTTCCCTAAGTTTATTATAGCAAGATTATGCTCACATCGAGACACAAGAAAGTCAAGATGACTACAAGCATGCACTTTGTGAAAAATAGTCAAGGATAATATATTGTAGATCCTAGTGTCAAGTGGAACAAGCATAAATGCTCATGACAGTTAAGATCAACAAAATATACCCACAAGTAGAAAACAAATAAAACATGTCCTCTTGCCCCCAGTCTTCCAGCTCGGCATCATTGAAAACTATTAGGGAGAGAAAACTCATCAAAGAAATCATCATAGACAACACACAAAGAAATAAAGTCAAGCAAGTCTCAGTGAGTCAAGTGTTTAAGTGCATGTGTGTAGGTCATTAGAATCAAACTTTGAGTATCACATCTGCCAGTGGAAAATATCATATCATGGTAGACTATGGGTAGAATATCTGATAAGTGTTGAGAAACACTTGACACTAGGGTAGTGTTGAAAAATATAGTTGGGGCGGTTTTGAAAAACACCGTTTGCAAGATGTCCTGAAGACTAATGCATCCAAGAGACCAAAGCTAACATAGTTATGCCCCTTAGACAAAGACAAAGACCAATTCCAAACCAAGACAACAAGGACAAGGCATGATGGAGAAAGGCTAAGTGTCGAGGACGTGTTCTAAGAAACAAGGGTGCAAAGGCCTTAAGTAGCGCCTGTTTCCAGGTTTTCACCACTTGACAAATTTTTTTTTTGATTTTTTTAATTTTTTTGTATTTTTTCTACCAAGGCGCCTGTTTCCAAGTTTTCACCAAGGCACTTTTTCTATTTTTTTTGGAATTTTTTTGCAATTTTTTTATTTTTTTGTATTTTTTAGGACTTTATATGCTATTTTAGGATTTTCTCAGCATCATATATGATTTTTTTTGAAAATTTTTTCAGGATCAATAAATATGTACAAAGGATGCCCCTAGATAAAACAAGCATCATGGATAGAACTTCTTCAAGTGCAAAACATTAATAGGATCGGGGAGCAGTTCTCCCTCTTCAGTAGACAATAAATAAGCACCTATCCCAAAAGTTGCAGTAATGATGTAAGGTTCAAGCCAATTAGGTTTGAATTTTCCCTTTTGATATTTATGTTGTTGGTTCATAGGATTTTCACATAGGACAAGATCTCCCACTTGGAATTCTCTAGGGTGAACCTTTTTGTTGAAAGCTTTGGACATGCACTTTTGATAGACCCTCATATGGTCAAATGATGCTTTACACTTCTCATCAAGAAGTTCTAACTCTTGGAGTCTCATGGCACAGGAGTCTTCATCTGTCACTAGACCTTTGAGGGAAACTTTGAGTGAAGGGATCTCAACCTCTAAAGGTAACACTGCTTTAGCACCATAAGTAAGGGAAAAAGGAGTAGCCCCAGTAGGAGTATGAATACTCATTCTATAGGCCCACAAAGCTGGATTTATCTGTAAATTCCAATCTCTACCATTCTTATGAACTGTTCTATGGAGAATTTTAAGAATGGTTTTATTCGAAGCCTCTGCTTGACCATTTCCTTGCGGGAAGTAAATGGAGGACCAATGTTGTTTAATATTGAATTGTTTGCAAAGTTGCTTTAGGTCCTGATTTTTGAACTAACCTCCATTGTCAGTGATAATCTCAAATGGCATGCAATATCGACAGATGATATGGTTTAGGATGAAAAGAGAAACTGTCTTGCCCAAGGCAATAGAAAGTGGAACAACTTCTACCCATTTGGTAAAGTAGTTAGTAGTAGTGATGATAAATTTGTGTCCACTTGATGAGTTGGGATGAATCTGCTCAACAAGGTCAAAGGCCTAGTGCTGAAATGGCCAATGAGAAATAGAAGGAATAAGCTCTCTACCCAGAGCATGTATTAGGTGACCATTTTTGACACTTTTCACAGGATTTTGCAAAAGCTACTACATCCATCTGCATGGTAGGCCAATAGTACCCCGCCCTAAGAAACCTTCAGGCCATGGAAAGACCATTAGAATGTCCCCCATAGATGCCCTCATGAATTTCAACTAATGCTTGATCAGATTCCTCCTTTTATAGGCATCTAAGAAGTGTCCCATCTAGACCCCTCATATACAAATCACCAGAGATAAGGGTATGGTGAGAAGCGTTTCAGGTAAGGTTTCTTCATTCAAAGTGGTTAAAGGTATCAGGGATAATGCCATCATGAAGGTATGATTAAATGGAACCATATCAGTATGATTCATGACCAACATGGGTACAAATGACATGGATTTCTTGGGAATCATAGATAGTGATGCAGGAGCATCTTGGGTCTTTGAGAAATCTTGCATCAACCAAAAAAATATTTCTTGATTTCTGTACCTATTTTCTATTGTTTGCATTATAATCTTTGCATTTTATGGTTTCATGGTGTGCTAAGATTACATTATGTTGAGGACCTATTTGGTAACCTTCTCTTATGAGCACATAAAGATTGGATGGACTGTTTCAAAGTTACAGTTGTTTTCCTTGCTGTCATAGCCGTGTTTTCTTGCAGTTTTGGTGCTGATTGTTCATAGTGGAAATCTTGATCCATAAGGAATAAGAATTTTATCTCTTAAGGACTTTAATAGGACCTAAATTAATATCATTTCCCAAGAGATAAAGTCCTAATTCATTATGAGTAAAAAGTTATGCCCATTTTTCTTGGGGACCTATTTTCTGCCAGTTTTTGGGTGAAACATGTAGTGTTTCTTCTTGCAATGTTCCATGTGATAAAATGGGGCCTTGAACCCTTAAAGGAATGTTATTGGGTCATGTAAGGACATAAATCCAAAGGTGCATCAAATTATATTCATTCTAGCATTAGTTTTGGTTTAAATCTTGAGACTGGACCTATAATGTAATTAAATGCCTGACTGGCCCACTTGTGGCTTAGCTGGCTATATAAGGAGTCTAGATTGATGTAGAAGAGGAAATCAAGAGGTATATTTAGAGAGGATTATCAAGATACATCATTGGAGACAAAGATAGGATGCGAGATGTGACTCTGATTTCATAATTCTCATTGTATAAGGTTGAAACCCAGAAGGCCTCACAGCCGGGCATGTTGAAAGATATAATATAATTCTCTATCGTTGCTGCTAGTTGATTGCCTCATATCCATTTTGTTTTCATTTATTTCATGTGATATTCATATTTCTTCCATTGTGTAACTCTGAGTAGGGCTTGTTGTTGATTCAAGTGGAGTCAATTCTGCTTGATTCTTCTTGTATCTACCTAGCCCGTACGTCAAGTGTTATCAGAGTGAGTTCTTTCTTGTGGATTGGATCATGGAGAACCTTATTGGATTGGTTTTAGGGTGGAAGATCTAAGATCTGACCTATAACTTATAGAAGGTTACGATCTTGCTGGAACCTGATTTTCAAGATGGTTCGTGGTAGAGGAAATGATAATGCTATCATGGATATGTTGAGGCAGATTGCAACTAGGCTTGAAGCTGTAGAGACAACCTAGAGAAGAGGAGCACATCTTGAAGATGTTAGTGATGAAGAAGAAGAAGCAGCACCTAATGCTAAACTTGAAGTTGAACAAGATGAGGAAAGACTTTTGAGAGTTTTGTCTAAGGCTAACTCCAGACCTGTAGTTGAAGTTGCTTTCTATGATGGAAGACTTGAGACCGATACACTTTTGGATTGGATCTCTGAGATAGATAAATACTTTGAGTATGAAGGGACTCCTGATAATAAGAAGGTTAAGATAGTAGTCACAAAGTTGAAAGGTCATGCATCTCTTTGGTGGGATCATTTGCAAACTGAGAGATAGAAGAGAGGAAAAGAAAAGATCAAGACATGGATGAAGATGCTTGGAAAGATGAAGAAGTTTCTTCTAGTTGACTACCAAGTGAGTCTGATGATAAAAATGCAAAATTTGAGACAAAAGGACATGAGTGTGAAGGAATATACTAAGGAATTTTACAAATTGGATATCAGATCTGGACATGTGGATGATGAAGTTGAGAAGGTGGCTAGATATCTGAATGGCCTAACGACATCAATTCAAGATGAGATCAGTTATGTGAAGATTGATAGTGTGGAAGAAGCATACCAATTTTCTTTGAAGGTTGAAGAGAGATTGACAAAGAGACATGAACAAAGATAAAGAGGAAGAGGTGGAAGATTTTAGAGAAGTAGAGGAAGATCTTATGGAGAAAGTAGCGGATCTGACAATGCAGTGCAAGATAAAGGATGGGAAGATGACCTTGCTGGTAGAAGAGGTAACTACTCTAGAGGTAGCTATACTAGTTACTCTAGGAATAACAATAATGGGAAAAGAGAAGAGAAATCTTGGTTTAGAGGTACTTGTTACAAATGTGGTGAAGAAGGACATAGATCTTTTGAATATACTAACTCTGGAAAGAAGACTGGAGGTAATGGCAGAAACAATTTGGCTTATGAAGAAGTTGAGGAAATGTCTAATGAACCTAAACATAGTGAGAACTTGATGTTAAGAAGGATATTGTGGAATGAAGAAGCTGATGAGGAACCTGTTTTGAGGAAAAGTTTGTTCAGAACTAGATGTAAGATCACCGACAAATGTTGCAAGGTAATCATTGAGAGTGGAAGTTTTGATAATTTGGCATCTGAGGAGCTGGTTAACAAATTGCAGTTGCAGAGATTGAAACATCGTAAGCCTTACCATATTGCTTGGATCCAGAAGGAGCATAAACTACTTGTAAGTGAATAATGCCTTGTTAAATTCAAAATTGGGAATTATCATGATGAAGTCTTGTGTGATATTATGCCTATGCATTGTTGTCATATTCTTTTGGGTAGACCTTGGCAGTATGATAGGAAAGCTTTGCATGATGGTAGATTGAATCAATATACCATTTGGATGGATGGAAAGAAACAAGTGTTATTGCCTTTAGTAGAGAAGTTTGATGAAGGTCATTGTACCATAGTTAGATTATGATTGGTTGATGATAAAACATTTATAGGAGAAATGAAAGAATAGGATATTTTCTTTTCATTGAAGCATAAGAGTGGACAGTCGAATAATGTTGTTGATGCCCTGAGTCGAAGAATAAATTTTCTGATAGAGATGAGAGTTGAGGTACTTGGTTTTGATGATTTGAAGTGTTTGTATGAGACTGACATTGATTTTGCAGAACCTTGGAAATCTTGTAAGGAACACACAGTGAGTGATAAGTGGACTGATTATTTCATTCAAGAAGACATGTTGTTTAAAGGAATTTAGTTGTGCATACCTAGAGGATCTATGAGAGAGAACATAATGAAGGAGAAACATAGTGGTGGACTTGCTGGACATTTTGGAATTGATAAGACTGTGAATTTGATTTTAGAAAGATATTTTTGGTCATAGATTTATAGAGATGTATAGAGGATGGTTAGAGGTTGTAGAATTTGTCAAGTAGCAAAAGGAACTAGTCAGAATTTGGGATTGTATACACCTTTGCCTGTACCTGATAGACCTTGGGAAGATGTGAGTATGGACTTTGTTCTTGGATTGCCTAGAACTCAGAGAGGTAATGATTCTATTTTGGTAGTGGTTGATAGATTTTCTAAGATGGTTCATTTCATACCTTGTAAGAATACATTTGATGCATTGCATGTAGCTGAATTATTCTTCAAGGAAGTGGTAAGATTACATGGTTTTCCTAATCTATTGTTTCAGATAGAGATACTAAGTTTACTGGTTACTTTTGGAGAACACTTTGGAAAAATATGAATATAGAGTTGAAGTTTAGTTCTACATTTCACCCTTAGATAGATGGACAGACTGAAGTTGTGAATAGAAGTTTGGGAAACTTGTTGAGATGTTTAGTTGGAGATAAGCCTGCTAATTGGGATTTAGTTTTGGCACAAGCAAAGTTTGCATATAATAATTCTATGAATAGAAGCACTAAGAGGACACCATTTGAGATTGTTACATGGCTCAAGGCCTAATTATCACACTGATTATTGGGAGACAACAACTCATCATTATTTTTAATGTAATTTTGTTTCTCCATATTCATTATTAATGTGAACGTAGTTGTATCCTCATTACTACATTCAATAAGAGAAGGTAACTCATCCAACCAAGCTACACACTCATCATTTTCATCCTCCAAAACCTATGTTGATAGTAAATAATTTGTATCATTTGCATCCTCATCAACAAAACAAGGGAGGTCATTAAATAAGTAAGGAAAAACCTCATGTTGAGGACTACCTTCTTTGTCTAGATGTTGCTCCTCCAACTAATCATATTCATCATCTTGCAACAAGTCTAATCATCCTTTTTCTTCATCACATGAAAATTCATTAGCCACAAGTTTTTCTTCCACCTCCTCAAATATCATCACATCAAGCTCCTTGGTAAACAATAGGTCCTCCAAGGTAAAGGAAAATAGTCATAGGATAAGGAGGATTACTTGGTGGCGGGTTTTGGGATTAAAAAAATCCTAAATAGACTATTGTTGAGGAGTGTTTGACTGATTTTATTTAGGTATAGTGTCCTGCAATGGATGATGACACTTGAAACTTGAAATTTTAAATTTAGCGGCCTTACTTGGGGATGAAATAGGTTGATCTTGCTCAAAACTTGGAAGCTTGTTCTTGGGAATTTTTGCCTTCATATTCTAATTCATTTCCTCAATTGATGGTGATGTAAAATTGGGAAAACAAAGATTTTCCTGAGCTTCTAGCTCCTAGGCTCTAGCAAGCAATAGCCTTGCCTACTCCTCTTTTGCAGCTAAATCCCTTGCAAGAGATTATTCATATTACCTTTTTTGCAACTCCATCTCCTGTTGGATTTGATAAGAATTCCACTTATCTTGTCCCAAGTTACACTCATGTTTCCTATCAATAAACCTCGTCTTCTCTTGAAAGTTTGACATTATAACTTTTATGCTTTTTTTTTTCGCTTGTTGAAGATGATTCTATGAATAACTAGGTTGAATAGGAATAAAATGGATTTCTCAAGATTTATGATGATCACACACAGGATTCCATGGAGTTTGATAAGGGGTGGGTGGGTGGTAAACATATGGAACTTGCTGGGTATTTTCTTCTACATTATTATTTTGGTTCTTTTGGGTAGAACTAGTAGCGTATATTTCTTAATATGTTGATGAGGAGGTGTAAATGCAAAACCCTCATGAAATAGAGAATGATAAGCCATGTTCCCATAAAAAGAAGACATGCAACACCTATATAAGATGAAGAATTATGAAAATCATTAAAACCTAGAAAAAACTAGGTTTTATTTTTACATTCCATCAATTATATCTACTTAAAACTAGTAGATATTCCTCCAGAGTCACCAAATGTATCTCTTTGCTACCTCCAAAGGTTGAGACTAACATGAAACAACAACATTATATGGAAAAAATATAGACTGAAACAATCCCAACTGTCCCACTAAGTGTGCCAAAAACTATTGTCACCTAAATAGTGCACCCGTCCTGAGTAAACTCAAGCCTACCAATGAACATGGGAAAGCTTCCTTGATTGTGGACTCAGATAGTGGAAGCTAACCTCCAAAGAAAGTTGGCTCTTGTGGTACATCACCTAAACTAAGATTTTTTTTGCAGAAGAAAAGGGGTATAAGAATGCTTATAAATGAAATATAACTCCTAAAGGGTCATGCACCAAATGGTATTGTTGATACTTTAACAAATAACCAACACTCAAGAGAACCAGTAATAAGAAGATTCCCTACACAACTCAATAACACACAATCTCTACATCAACAATTTGTAAGAAGGCTAAAATAGCAGTCCCTAAAAGGAGAAAAACTTCCTCACAGTTTAGAACTAATTCAACATAAAATTTCAACCTACAAAGACTATATACTTTTATAAAAGACATCAATATGTGATACACAAACACACAAAAAAGAGAAGGCACAAGCTAAAAATTATAGCCAAAAGGTGTTACAAATCTATATAATCTCTCTGAAATGGGTTACAAAAATACTCTGCCTCTGTCAAGAACTTAGGAAAAGTTACAAAACAACAAGCAAAAGGGAAAGAGAATTCTCTACCAATAAGTTTTAAGCTCATACTTATGTTTTTTGATCCAATTGCATTACAAATGAGCAATAACTTATGGGTCAGATGTAGTCAATAAGGCCATATTTAAGACCCTCAAATAGATATAAAGAGGCAAATGAGTAACCCAAAATTCATGCCCAAATAATATTACCATAAAGACCCTCCATAAATACAACCTCATCCCTCAAAAAGACCCATAAAGAACTCTAAACAATAGTAACTTCTTCTGACCTCAACAACCGCATTTTACCTAAAATCAATCTATTCATTTCACCCTGTCTTTCTCTTACTGTTGGAGAAGCTTTGCCACCATGGATGTGGCTTTGATGGAGTAAATGCGAAGAAGCTTCTAGAGATTTTATGAATGTTCCTCTTGCATATCATTGGATTTTAACAGGTAGCCTTGAAGCTTCTCTTTTTGCAAAGCTTCAATCAGAGCATTTACGAGAAATTGTTTGCCTCGATTAAGAACTTAAAACTAACATGACAATGGCCTCTCATTGGAATAGGTAACCCTGAAAAACATTCCCTCTAGGCACCATCAACATAACCCTCTTCTTCCTTCTCTGAAGTCTTCATTTTAAGTTTCAATTGGCATAGATAATACATATAGGTTCATCGAGGGTTGACAAGTCTATCAAGATACTATACTAGTAGTGATTTTTACGATGATAACTTTCATCAGAGTAACTCCTATCAATATACCACTGATTACATCGGTGCATGATTATCTAATGATTCACCTTTTCTTTACCCATCAAGATAACCATTTACATATAAGTTTATTTCTTTTCTCCTTTTGTCAGTATAGGTCATCCTGATAATCCTATCAGGTGTTGGGATAGATTAGAATATGCTTCAACAATGGCACTTTCTATGTCGATGATTCCATAGGTGTAACTCTTCTCGATGATTTCATCTTGTATTATCACCATAAGTCCTCTCAATTTTCTTTCTTATAATGGCCTCAATCACATTTTATTGTTATAAGCTGCACTGACAAGCTCATAAGGCATTGAGGAAAATGAAAAATACATACCCCAATGGCACTAGTTATATCGATGAATTTATTGGGATAACTCCATCTGATAGATTTCCTCTCATTTAGATGCTTTGGTATAACTCTTACTGATAGCCTTATCAGCTATCAGGGTAGCTCAACAATTATTCCATCATTGTGCATCACTATACCAATATGCCCATATGTGTAACTCCATCTGACATCTTCATTCTGTCTTATCGATATATGTATTCCCAAACCTACTTCACAATAGTTTCCTAAATCTTATGTCACTATAGGTTGTATCAATATATTCATCAAGAGTCAGTGGAACCTGAAAACACTTACCCCAACAACATTAGTTACATTGATGACATTTATCAGTGAAGCTCCCACTGATAAAATTGTCCCTCTTTGGCATCCATCGGTGTAAGTATTACTAATAGCCACATCAGCTATCGGCAAGATAGATAAATTCCTTCACCACCAGTGCATGTCATGTCGATGGATCTCATCAGTATAAGTCATACCAATAGCCTACTTTTATTTTGCTTATCTAATGCTATTGGCATGACTTTCATTGACATGGCATTTTCCATAGTGCTCTGCTCCTCAATTGGTGTATGTTATCCCAATCACATTTTTTACTTTTCTTAAGTTTCATCATTGGGGTGACTCCTGTCGATGACATAAAATTTCATCAGTATATATTTTTTCAACATGGCATTCATATAAATGTTTATAATCTGATCAATCAACTCATATAAATTGAACACAACTTCTTTTTCAAATTGGATATCATGTGATATATTAAAAGTTATGCCTCTTGGAACTAGGTGCTCCTGCACCACTCTGTCTCTCATTAGCAAGCTAGCCTCAAACCCTTGTGGGAGCCACATTTTCATCTACATTCCATTGGCAGACCATTGTTTCTCTTTTGGTTTGAAACATAGATACTCTACCTAATTTATCATGTATGCAAAATTTGGTAATAGTACCAAACAACTATTCTTTGGTAAACCTCTTCAGATCATACACCTCTTTAATTACTGAGATCTTACCAATGTAACTATTTGATAATGTCATCAAGATCTTCTCCATAATGTATTTATCAATAATAGTGTCTCATTGGTTCTTGAGATCATTAATTGTATTCTCAACCCTCTGAAATTAACTTTTGATATCTTCATTGTCTTCCATTCTCAAATTCTCATGATGTCTCTTAGCTATCAGCTTCTTAAATAACTTAACTCTATCATTCCCCTCATATATCTCTTTCAACTTTTCCTAAACTTCATAAGTAGTCTTCAAATAAATAACCTTTCCTAATTTAGTCTTTGATAAAGCACTAGTAATAGCATACCTTGCCTTTTCATTTTCCTCATATGCCTCGATTTCAGTTAGAGTGTTAAGCCCATTTTGAGGAAGTACATACTTTGTCTCCATATTCTTGCTGGTCTTGTGACCAACTCATACCAAGTATCCTTTCATATAATCTTTCCATGAGCTATAATATAATCCATTGAACTAAGGGATAGTTAATTTGTGTGCCATCAGATCTACCTCAAGCAGTTAAGCTCTTCACCGAGGAACCAATCTCAGATACCAATTGTTGAAAAAGTTGAATAATTGAAAGTTGAGGTGAATCATTTATTCCCATTCATCTTATAAAAAAATTTCCTTGTCAATAAACTCACAATCAATAGTATTAATAGCTTTATATTTTTTAGCTAACTACATCAGTCATCCACATAAAATGTAAGCATTAAGAACATAGAGAACATCGGGATTTGCATGGAAACCCAAGATGGGGAAACCACAAAGAAGCTAATTCTCATGAAATGTAAAAACACATATTAAGGTGATATCAGTATGGTGATTTTTACAATGACTCACTATTGGTACTACTCACTGCATGTACAATAGGGCTCACTAGCATAAAAGTAAGGCTCACTGTCAATAGGGCTCATTGTTGATACAATAAGGCTCACTGTTAATAGGAATCATTGTTGATACAATAAAGCTCACTACTGATACATGGAGACTCACTACCAGTATAATAAGGCTCACAACTAGAAAATATGGAAAGAGATAGAATCCACCACTGAGATCAACACATTGCCACACACAAACACATATCTCCTACAAATAGATTCACAATGACTTCTCATATCACCATGTATGATTCTTATCAGATACATGTGAACAAATAAAATCCTTGATCTACTTATACAACATGAAGAGATTTACTACGTCGGCCAAACCATTTGAAATAGGTCACACCAAGACATTCCCGCAGTAGTAAGGAATGAAATGAGGACCACCTTGATCATTACAACACTCCACACCATCTCCAAAGTCATCAATTCCAACTGATATGATTAGCACATTACACATACATAGTTGGCACCAAAAACTACAAAGGATATGCATCCAAATAGAATTGATCCAGCCAACCACATGTTGCATCGAAAGAAGATTACTCACCCTCAACCTAAATAAACAAACTATCGATGCACATTAATCGATACACAACCGATACACCAAACTAGTCTGCTCCACAAAAATCGATACACTAAGAGGCTAGAATAAGGATATGTTGACATTAATAACAACATCATAGATCACATCAACCTCACATTCTAATAGGTTTTATTAAATTGGAAAGGTTAGGTACTGAGAGGGGGGGTGAATCAGTACTAATAGATTTGCAACAATTCAAACTTTTAATCATAAACATATAGTTTCATTCCCAATGTACTGATAGTCCTTTTTGTATTACCGATATGCTATAATTGAAAAATATAAAGCAAATAAAAACAACTCATGAAATTATTCACACACCCATATTTTAGGTCTTGCATAAATCCTTGGTTAGAGGGGAAAACTATGGTGGGGATCGTACCCACAACTCTTCACTATAGCTAAAAGAGTTTGTCGGTTAAGGATACAAAGTGTCACTTTTTGAGTGACTCACCCTTATAGGAGTGATTAATAAATGGTAAAACACATCTACATTCTTATCAGGACTAGTCTACTAAGATCTTTTATCCTTCCTATGCGACATTCACCCTGTTAAAGGATTTACAAAAATTTCATACAATGAACTTCAACAGTCCTGTGGTGACTACCTAGTTAAGGGATTTACAATACCTTGTAGAAAATTTTTAGGATTCCTTACAAGATATTTAGCATGTTTGTTCTTTCCTCCAAATATTATCAGATCTCTTATGCTCATTGTCTTTGTCTTCAAAATCTTTTCTACTTCACTACTTATTTTTCACCTTTTCTCTTTCTCTACTATCTCTTCTTTTTTAATCTTCTCTTTCTTCTTTTTATCCTTGATCTACTTCTTGTTCATTGATCTGTATAATCTTGACCTTAGATCTTAGGGTTCCTTAATCTTGATCTTTTCAATAAACCATTTTCTATTTTTCCTTTTGTTGGTTGCAATACATTATTTTCCTTTATCCAGTATGTGTTGGCTTTTGATAACTAACTCCCTTATTTCAATAACTATCTTAAGTATTTGATAAATCCTTTATCTTTTTGATAGGATAACTCTCACATTGGTAATGTTTGACATTAATGAAAAAACTTATCCTCGGATTTCCAACAATCTCCCCCTTTGGCATTGATGGTAAAAACTTTGATTCTCTTATTCTTCTCTATCTCTCAAAATTTCAAAATCATTCTGTCGATATCTCCCCCTATGATAATTGTCTGTTTTGTTGTTTTACTTCTCCTTTTGTATTTTTTTATTTTATATGTTTTTTTGCTACTTCTCCCTTTTTCTACTTCTCCCCCTTTTTCCTATTTGCTAATTCTCCATTTTGTTACTACTTTACCTACTTCTCCCCCTTTTTTGGAAATCAATGTCAAATGATATATAAGCTTTTCAGGGTGTACAGTTTCTACATTTTATCTATGATAAACTTGTACCTATCTCCTGTATTCTACAAAATTGTATTCTAGGAATCTTTCAATGTGTTTCAACCAACAATGTGTCCATTTAGATCAGACATTATCTCTTCTAGACTTTCCATGGTACTAAGTTATGGTGTCTGTACAATTTTCTCGGTTGCTTCAACATTTTCCTTAATTATAGCTATATGAGGTGTAATAATACCTTGTAGTTCCAAAATCCTCATATGTAATCTCTCTTTTTCTGCTAGTAGTTCATGTTCTTTTGAGATTAATTATCTCATCTTTATTGAGTACTCTACCAAATTTGTCATTGTTGGATGTAGGTTGTCGATATGCTGCACTAGCACATTATGAGCATCAATAATCTTATTATCTACTTCACTTGTGAATTCTATAAAATTGAATAATTTACTATACATTGTTATAGCTTTTGTCAGAATTACTTTCAAACCTTCAATAACCTTTGATAGTTCAATCTTCAAAACTGCTAACTTTGTTAAAAAAATTTGTGTAGTTTTGTCTTCCAATTTCTTTGTTGCTTCTCGAGCGAGTTGTTGCTCCAAATCATTTCCAGATTCACTGATCTGATCAATATATACTTCTAATTTTTTCTCTAGTGATTTTTCTTCATCAATAGTTACATCTATCATTAGGTCCTCAAATATATTGAGCTTCTTGTTGAGAACTCTTCTCCTTAACTTCTTAGCTCTTTCCTTGTCCAATTTTTCCTTCAAATGTGCCAACACTCTTGCATATTCTTCTTTATCCTTAGTTTTCTTCATCTTTCTGGGATCATGTTTGAGTATCTCTAATTGAGTATCTGTTGGAAACTGCAATTGAAACAATTGTTGTATTGTCATTGATGTCAAACCTTAACTGGTAAGACTATTACTACTTAGGAAATTACTATATCTATGGCGAGAAGGGAAAGAAAGGTTGGTAACAATAGCACCTAAGGAAAGGTTGAGTTATCTTAATACTACAAAGTGTACTTGATTATGTTGCATAATGATGAGACAATGTATTGTTTATCTTAGTAAGATTGAAGACTAAATTGGTAGGCTTAACCGAGCAAAAATGAAAAAATCATGTTTAAGCTGAGTTATGACAAAGTCGACCGAGTTAGTGGATGCCGAGAAAAAATCTAGTGTCGACCGAGTATCAGTAAATTGTTGAGGAAGATAGTATTTGCCAAGGAAATAGTTTTAGTAGTGACCGAGCGTTTTACATGGAGACCGAGTGGATGATCACAGTATTGACCGAGCATCAGCAATTTTATATTTGAAGAGAATTAAGATTTGGAGCTGACATTGTTGAAGTCTTGGATTATGTAAAACATGTTGACTTTATTTATTGATTGTAAGGAAGCATTTAATGCTTTGTAAAATGTTTTATTGTAAATCTTTATGAGATTTGAAATGATTCTAGAAGAGGAGACGAAGAACATGAAGCAGGTAGATTCAATATATTTGACCTAACCCTAAGATCTATGAAGGAGATTAAGCGGCAAAAGAAAAGTTAACCTAACAGAGGAAAGTATTAAGGGAACCGAAGCATTAGGTATGTGTATGCATGGGTGAAGTAGATGCTAGAAGAATAGTAAAGTTTTATTGACTGTATAAGCAAAAAGGCTGAAGAAAAAGTGTGGTGATTGCTTGAAGGAAAATTTTGAGCAGATCAGAAGTGGAGATGGCAAAGTTTCAAAGTCAGTAAACCAGCATTTGTGTATGGAATTGGATCTAATATTTGCAAATTGAGTTGTATGTTTTCAGATCAATACTACTGCTACTTTCTAACCATTGTAACAATCAAAATCCTTTTAACAGAGGTTGACCTAACAGTCATATGTTAAATCCTTTGAATAAGATTGCATTCTTATGGAGTGTATGTAAGTCCTTTGACCAGGCTCAATTTTAACAAGGTGATTGAAATCCTTTAACTGGGTCACACTTGACAGTGTGTATTGTAACCTTTGACAGGGTTGGCTTTTAACCAAGCTCACTTCAGAAGAGTGAAAATAATAGTAGCATGTTACAAAGTGGTTTTTCCCATATTGGGTTTCCACTATAAATCCTGGTGTCAATACTTGTGTGAATGTTTTGGGTTTGAATGTTTCTGTGTTTTACAAGTTTGATACACTTGGGTAGTGGACTACTGAGTTATATGTTTCTATTATTGAATCAGTGATAACCAAGTTTGTTTTGGTTTCTTGATCTGATTTAAAGAAAAGTTATTTTATACATCAGGACCTGAGAATAATTGATTCACCCCCACTCTTTGTTGTTCTAAATCATATTAACAATTGGTATCAGAGTTGTATTGCTTATTGGTGTTTATAGAAAGAAAGTTTAAAGGGACTTGAAGCAAATGATCAAGATGTATAAGAAGGAGGTACCGAAGCTGAATAAGGAAAACTTCCTTGCATGGCAAAGCTTGATGAAGCTGCATCTAGCCAGTATTGGTGATTCTGCAAAGTACTACATTGAGCATGACTATGTCACACTTGTTGCACCTTTGACTGCTGAGGAAATGAGAGCCAAGAAAGAACATAATCAGACAATGCTAGAAATTGCATCTGCCCTAAGCTATCTAGAATTTGAGGACATTAAGGACTGCACAACTGCTAAAGATATGTGGGACACTCTTGCAAAGATCTATGGTGGTGATCTATATGTACTGAAAGCTAAAGCTAAGAGTCTCAGAGGTAAGTTTGATGAAATGAGAATGAATGAAGATGAAAACATTGCACAATATTGTGGTAGAATAAAAGAGGTTGTGAATGCTATTAGAGGAGAAAATGGGACTATTGATGATGAGACCATCATTGGAAAAGTGTTAAGAACTCTGCGTCCTATATATGCTATTAAGATCTCAGCTATTCAGGAATCTAGATGTAACTCTACAAATGTGCTTACTTTGGAAGGTTTGATTGGCAAGCTTATTGCTTTTGAACTGTCTAATTATGATAATTTCACTATTGGTAGTATTGGAAATGTTGAATCTGCTTTCAAGTCACAGTTAGTCCTGAACAAGCCTAAGAAGGAAAAAGAAAGATGCATCAGTGAAAGTGAAAGTGAAAGTGAAGATGATAGTGGCACTTATGATGAAGATCTTGAAGATCTAGAAGCTCTTATGGCTAGAAGACTGAGAAGAGGAAAAGGAAAATACAAAGGTAAACTCCTTATTATATGTTTTGCATGTAACAAGGTCGGTCATATAGCTGCTAGATGTCCTGACAGGAAGGATAAAGATGAAGAAAGAAACAATAGACACAAAGACAAAAGAGATGACAAAGGCTACCAAAGGTACAAATACTTCAAAGGAAAAGGTAAGAAATCTTGTTACATTGCTGAAGAAGAGACTGACACTGATAGTGATGATTTTGAAATTGAGGTAGTCTATGTTGCAATGAAAGATGAATTTGATGAGGATGAGAAAACTACATTGATTTCCTATGTGAACAAGAATGAAAAATGGATTATTGATAGTGGTTGTTCACATCACATGACTGGTGACAAGAGTAAGTTTGAGACCCTATATCATTATAAAGGTAAAAGTGTAACATTTGGTAATGATGCACCATGTCTTATTAGAGGAAAAGGATTGATTAAACTGACTAATAAGATCTCTTGTGAAAATGCTTATTGGGTTGAAGGATTGAATTATAATTTTTTAAGTGTTTCTCAGCTCAATAGAACTAGTTACCGAGTGGAATTTCATCACAAGAAAGCTAAGATATTTGATGCTACTGGTGAACTGATTGGAAGTGGCGAGCATACTAGAGGTAATTTGTTCTATCTTGACCTATCTAAAGAAATATGTATGTTTGCACAACTTGATGACATTTGGTTATGGCATAAGAGGCTATGTCATGTTAACTTTGACAATCTAGTAGAGATAAGTAAGAAGAAGAAAGTAAGAGGCCTACCTAGATTGAAGAAACTTGAGAATGTGATGTGCAAAGAATGTCAGTTAGGAAAAATGACTAAGTCAAGTTTTAAGAGCAAATCCTTTACTTCTGAACACATTTTAGATTTGGTTCATACTGACCTTTGTGGACCTATGGGTGTACAAAGT
Organism: Chamaecyparis obtusa; assembly: GCA_027943335.1. Classification (NCBI taxonomy): domain Eukaryota; kingdom Viridiplantae; phylum Streptophyta; class Pinopsida; order Cupressales; family Cupressaceae; genus Chamaecyparis; species Chamaecyparis obtusa. Next base: position 639,315 of record BSBK01004242.1, read on the forward strand.
TACTGTGGTGCTAGATATTTTATCCTGTTTGTTGATGATCATACCAGGATTATGCATGTAATGTTTCTAAAGGAAAAATTTGATGCTTTTCAATTTTTCAAGTGGTATTTGGCTAAGGTTGAGAAGGAGATAGGTAGGAACCTAAAATGTCTTAGATCTGACCGTGGTGGAGAATTTACATCAAATGAATTTAATCTATTTTGTAATGAAAGAGGAATCAAAAGACATATGCCTGCACCTAGGACACCTCCATAGAATGGCATAGCAGAAAGAAGAAACAGATCTATTTTGGATTGTGCTAGGACACTATTGATTGAAAAGAATGTGGCACAGAAATACTAGAAAGAATCTATAAGTATAGCTATTTACACTCTTAACCAAGTACAGATCAAGAAATGTACAAATCTGACACCCTATGAATTATGTTATGGGCATGCACCAAGTGTTAAATACTTTAGAATCTTTGGAAGCAAGTGTTACATATTGAAAGACAATAGGAATGGAAAGTTTGATGCTAAAAGTGATGAAGGCATATTCCTAGGCTACTCCACAAAAAGTAAAGCTTATAAGTGTTTGAACTCTAACACTAACAAAATTGTGGAAAGTGTGAATGTCAAAATTGATGAGTATGCAGAAAGAAATGAGGCTGATAGAAAAAGAGAACCAGAAGATTATAGATCTTTTGTGTACATTGAGGAAATAGAAGAGGCGGGTAATAGACCTGCACCTGATGCCGAGTCTCGGGTAAGCAATGCCAAGCGATAAACAGATGATGCCAAGTGTCAAGAAAATAGTGCCGAGAGAGGGCAAGAACATGACGAGCTACAAGATAATGCTATCAAGGATCAGGAAGAGGTTGTCGAGCATTCAGAAGCTGAATCTAACAATCTTGTTGGGGAAACTGATGAAATAGAAGAGAAAAATGTTGAACCTATTTTGGCAAAATATGTAAGAAGACATCAGAAGCCAGAATAGATAATAGGAGATAGAGACACTGGAATTCAGACCAAAAGCAAGACAAAAGATCCAACATGCTATGTGAATTTGAACCTAAGACAACTAAAGAGGTATTAGAAAATGAAGACTGGATACAAGCAATGAATGAAGAGATTGACCAGATTGAGAAAAATAAAACCTGGACTCTGGTGCCGAGACCTGCAGATAAGAATGTTATAGGAACAAAGTGGGTATTTCGAAACAAGTTGATGAAAAAGGTGAAATCACTAGGAACAAAGCTAGACTAGTATGCAAAGGCTACACACAAGAAGAAGGAATTGATTATGGAGAGACATTTGCCCCTATAGCTAGATTGGAAGGAGTCAGAACTCTGCTTGCATATGCTGCTTATAAAGATTTCAAGGTATATCAAATGGATGTCAAGTCTGCATTTTTAAATGGTATACTAGAAGAAGAAGTTTACATAGAACAACCAGAAGGTTTTATTGATCCAAACAGAAGACACATGTTATGCAAATTGAACAAAGCTTTATATGGATTGAAACAAGCTCCCAGAGCATGGTATGAGCGATTGCATAATTATCTGATACAGATTGGATTTTCCAGGACAAATGACACAAGCAATTTGTATATGAAAGATGAAGAAGGTAGAGGTATTTTGTTGGCCAAAATTTTTGTTGATGACATTATTTTTGGTGGACAAGATGCATTGTGTAAAAGTTTTTCACATGAAATGCAAATTGAATTTGAGATGAGTATGTTTGGTGAGATCAAATTCTTTGTTGGTTTACAAGTATATCAGATGAAGAAAGGTATTTTCATTACACAGTCTAAGTATGTTAATGAAATACTAAAAACTTTTGGAATGGAAGATGCTAGACTAGTGGGAAGTCCTATGGTTACTGGACAAAAGTTATCTAAGAATGATGATGCTGCAGAAGTTAACCAGACTTTGTACAGATCCATGATTGGAAAATTGCAGTATGTTGTACATAGTAGACTTGATATTGTATTAGATGTTGGGATTGTGGCAAGATTCTCTAACAATCCTAAGGAAACACACATGATGGCGGTGAAAAGAATCATGAGATACTTGAAAGGAACTGCTAACTATGGGTTATACTACAAGAATAATGAAAATTTTGAACTTAGAGTATATACTGATGCTGATTGGGTAGGAAATGTAGATGACAGAAAGAGCACTAGTGGTGGAGCTTTCTTTCTTGGACAGAGATTAGTCTCCTGGACAAGCAAGAAACAAAATTGCATTTCCCAATCTACTGCTGAAGCCAAGTATGTTGCTGTTGCAGTAAACTATTCAAATTTGATATGGATAAAATAGTTGTTGATAGGCATGAAAGAAGAAATCACTGAACCTATTGTTATTTTCTATGACAACACAAGTGCTATCAATATTTCTAAGAATCCAGTAATGCACACTAAGACCAAGCACATAGCAATCAAGTATCACTATTTGAGGGAATTGGTACAAGACAAGGAAGTCCGAATGGAATATGTGAATACAAAAGAACAATTGGCAGACATATTCACTAAAGCTTTACCTAAAGAAATTCATGAATACCTGAGAAGTCAATTAGGGGTCCTTCCCCTAACTGAGGCTGCCTAGCCAAGCTAGGAACACTGCATCAAATATGCTACAACAGAACATTTAACACATTGATGTAGAAGATTGTCACACTTTAGGATTGTCCTCGAGCTATGAAGAAGAAACAAAGATAACAAATCAGTCATAAGCAAGATGACAGAGGGAGAAACATTGTGCTGAACAGATATATCTACATCTATTGGATGTATGTTTGAGTTGTTGCTTTGGCATTTTTGTCAAAGAGGGAGATTGAACTAAAATGATACTATAACACATGACACTGAAAATAAGGGAGCTGATGAACTGAAATGAAAGATCAGGATAGAGGGAGATCCAGATACTTCTGACGGTCACAGAAGTGAGATTTACTGATTCTGAATCAGAATGAAGCTAAGGATATTATAAATTTTCTCTAATGGACAGATAAGCTTTTGGATTGGTTGGTAATCCATGTGTTATTCAGGTGATATCATATGGTGTTGCCATCAATGCCAAAGAGGGAGATTGTTGGAAACTACAATTGAAACAATTGTTGTATTGTCATTGATGTCAAACCTTAACTGGTAAGATTGTTGCTACTTAAGAAAGTACTATATCTATGGTGAGAAGGGAAAGAAAGGTTGGTAACAATAGCACCTAAGGAAAGGTTGAGTTATCTTGATACTACAAAGTGTACTTGATTATGTTGCACAATGATGATGTAGTACCCCTCCATAGTTTGCTTATTTGTTTTCTTGCCAAACTCTTTTGGGCCACTTGTATGTGTGCTTCGCTATTTTAGTGTTATTTTGATTATTGGATATATGTCACTTTATGATGGATCTTTAATAAATGGATGTTTATGATGTTTATATTGATTCAGTTATATGTTTTTATTTATGATGATGTTATATTTGTTTTGAAATATTATTTATAGTGATGAATATACTTACCCCATACTTGCATGTGTATGGTGTTCATGTATGCTTTTATATTTTTGCTTGATGTGCTTGGTGTGGTTGAGGGACGGAGTCGTAGTTACTTGCTTGCGAGATCCACACGATCGACCGATCCCCGCCATTGTCTGTTATATCTTTATATATGCACATGCTTGTCTTTTATGCAGGTTCACAGGTACCGGGCATCAACTTCCCTGAATTGTCAGGATGAGCGTGCCCTATCGCTAATCTCAATGGTAAAAGAGGGGAGATAATATTCAATTCCAAATCCTAACCTAAGCCAATTATTGTCCTAAAGTAGGGGACAAGATTCTATGTTTTCACCCTTCTAAACTCGTCCAATTGGCAAGAGTTTACACCTAAGTCCTGAGTTTGAATGTGGGTCTTTAGGTCTTTCTAATTCTTTGATTGTGGCGTTTGATGTGATTTCTATTTTTAGATCATTCTATTTTTAACTGTGGCATAGTATTTTAAATGGTAATTAAATAAATATATTTATTTTAGTTTAATTATTATTTATATTATATAGTTGATGCATTAATTAATTGTGAATTAATTTTATGCTAATTTGAGTGTGGTTGAATTATTTAATTAATGTGAATTAATTAAATATCCTCACTTTTGAAATATTTAATCATGAAATTTAACCTTTGTTAATTAAAATATATCTTATTAAATTAAAGGTTATTTTGGCATGTGTTAATTATGTTAACTAAATGTTCTAATTATCATTTAATTGAATGCATTATGTTGCACATTCATAATTGCATGAAATTGAATTAGTAATTCAAGTTAAAGTTTGGTTATGTGTTTTTAACTCAAGTCAAAGAGGAAAGGGGACTTCAGTTCAACTGAGACTGAACTGTAAACTGAAGTTCGTCTTCATGCAAGCCCTTTTTGATGTTGAGTTTATATTTTTGCATGTGAAAGGGGAATTCCTTTAAATATTAGGGGTTTTAGCCTTTATTAGGGTACACAGGTTTTGGAGGAGGAATTTTGGAGATAGTTTTGGGACAAATTTTAAGAGTTCATCGAAAAGCTTGGATTTTGTATTCTTCGTTCTGGTCATCTTCGAATCTGTTAATTTTTTATTTGAGGTAGGTTTTGAAGTTTACTCTTGTTATTCCTTTTCAGATCTTTGTAGAAAAGTGTCTTCATCGTGCCTATTGGATTTTGAATGTTGAAAAGTTTTGTATGTTATTACAATGTGATTTAATTGGTTTCACCAATCTATTTTGCAATTTGATGGTTTTGAGGTATCTGTAAAAAGAGTTTTTAGAAAACCCAATTTGGCTAGGGTTTTGATCTTTAAAATAAATTAGTGGAGTTAATATTATATGTATTTTAATGGTGTGTGTGTGTATATATTTATTATATCCCAATTTTGTTATAAATTAAATTAATATGAGAGAATTAATTTAATGTTGCATTGGTTTTTTATAAAAGAAAATTGTTCTTGTAAAAATATATATATTGGTTTTTTTTTTAATATGTATTGGTTGTTTTTTTTAATCTATCTATCTATATATATATATATATATATATATATATATATATATATATATATATATATATATATATATATATATATATATATATATATATATATATATATATATATATATATCAAATATTAGATATTTGATAATATATATATGTATGTTTTAAAATGGAATATATATCAAAGTTTTTTTTTTTTTAAAGTATATGAAAAATTTTATTAGAAAAAAAATTCGATTGGGAAAAAGTTTATAAAAATATGTTTTGGGTTATTAAATAATCCCCCCACCATCCTGCAGGCTCTCGACAGACTGTGTCATACGCAGTACCAGAGGTACTGTCACCAGCTGTCATGCAGGCAGGGGGAGAGGGGTACAGGGATCCGTGAACCCCCCCCCCCCCTTTAGATTGCTTTGTTATTTATTTTATTTTATTAATATAGTTTAGTTTATTTTTATTAAAAATTTATTAATTAAGTTAGTTTATTTTATTAAATATTTTTGTTTTAATTAATTTGTATATTTAGTTAATAATCAGTTTTATGATTTATATTGGTATTTGTAATTATTAATTATGCTTAATTTTTAAATGTAATTAATTTATTTTATGGGTATTCTTATTATGATTTATTCCAATTATGGTTATAGTTGCTTTAAGGTTACTTTGCTTGGAATAATGTTTTACTATGAATCTTAGATATTTGTTTCTAAGATAAAATTAATTCTTTTATGGCATAATTAGGCAAGTATCATATAGAGATTTTGTTATAAAGATTGTATGTTTAATCATCTGGTTGTTTCTTTTAAAGTTGATTAATTTTGCATGTTTATTCTTTAACTAGCATGAATTGTCATTTGGGTGCTTTTAAGACTTTTGATGCCCTTGGTCAATTTGACTTGTCTTGATTTTTAGGGGTTGTAGTTATTTTCCATGTTGTTTTCCATGCATGCATAGTTAGTTTGCATGAGTTGTTCTAACCCTAGGTGGGTTTGATCCTAGTGGTTTCTGGTCTTGCATGTTGAATCTAGTTGTAGAGATTCAAGAGTGGTGTTAATTTAGAGTTTTATTGTTCATATGAAACCCTAGAGTAGGTCATCTGAGTGTATATCAAGAAGTGGCTACCAAGAGATCCCATTACAAGTGGTTTAATAAATGATAATTAATAAACATTGGGAATCTAAAATGAACCTAATCAGTTATTTGTGCCTCACCCATGCCTGAAATCCCTGATTGAGTTTGGCTAGGATGGGAGTTGAGATGATGCTTGCTACCTATATGGACTGGAGATGGCATAGGTAGTACCTTGTCTACACAAGAGGTTACTATAACCACATAGAGTCACTAGGGCATTGGGGTCTGAAGGGACTACCAGGATAACCCTAGATTTGACTTATGTGATGACACTTCTTGTATGCATCTTAGATTTCCTAGGTGTTATGTTTGCCTCTAGTAGAGTATGTTTGTACCTTGTTGTACTTTTTGGTATCCTTGAGTTAGAAGCTTTTAGGACTTCTTCCTTGGTTGTTGTTGTTGTTGTTGTTGTTGTTGTTTGTTATCCGAGTGGGATCTAATGTTATCTCCTCAGCACGGTGGGAGTGGACCATTTAGGTTCACAAGGTTGGGTGGTAGTGGTTCTTTTACCATTTGAGATTTTGACGTTCGTGCACCGAGGCTGGATGATCCATGTTGCAGTTGTTCTTTCTTGTTCTTCTTTCTTCTTATGATCTTGTATCATTGTATCAGATATTCAGAGTTTCATGTTGTATTTCTTTTCAGTTATTATATTCACATACCCTGTGACATGTGCAGTGGATGCTTGTTGTTATGGTCACCTTATGGTACCAATTGTATTTATGTAATCATGCATTGGATGTAGTATTTATCTTTCTGATGTAACCTTGGGATTCATATCTTTATCTTATATTAATTAATTAACTCTTTCATAATCTACGTTAAGGAACCCTTGAGAGTTGTAACCTATGTTAGTTGTGTTTTGCTATGCCTTCGCATTGTAAAATTTGATGTTCATGATTGCTAACTTTTATAAAAAAAATTATTCTGCAAACTTAGTCGCATGTTTAGGTTAAGTTCTTCCGGGTTCCCTAGTGGGGCATTACAGATGAGACAATGTATTGTTTATCTTAGTAAGATTGAAGACTAAACTGGTAGGCTTAACCAAGCAAAAATGAAGAAATCATGTTTAAGCCGAGTTATGACAAAGTTGACCGAGTTAGTGGATGCCGAGCAAAAATCTAGTGTCGACCAAGTATTAGTAAATTATTGAGGAAGATAGTATTTGCCGAGGAAATAGTTTTATTAGTGACCGAGCATTTTACATGGAGACCGAGTGGATGATCACAGTATTGACCGAGCATCAGCAATTTTATATTTGAAGAGAATTCAGATTTGGAGCTGACATTGTTGAATTCTTGGATTATGTAAAATGTGTTGACTTTATTTATTGATTGTATGGAAGCATTTAATGCTTTGTAAAATGTTTTATTGTAAATCTTTATGATATTTGAGATGATTCTAGAAGAGGAGATGAAGAACATGAAGCAGGTAGATTCAATATATTTGACCTAACCCTAAGATCTACAAAGGAGATTAAGCAACAAAAGAAAAGTTAACCTAACAAAGGAAAGTATTAAGGGAACTGAAGCATTAGGTATGTGTATGCATGGGTGAAGTAGATGCTGGAAGAACAATAAATTTTTATTGACTGTATAAGCGAAAAGGCTGAAGAAAAAGTGTGGTGATTGCTTGAAGGAAAATTCTGAGCAGATCAGAAGTGGAGATGGAAAAGTTTCAAAGTCAGTAAACCATCATTTGTGTACGAAAATGGATCTGATATTTGCAAAGTGAGTTGTATGTTTTTAGATCAATACTACTGCTACTTTCTAGCCATTGTAACAATCAAAATCCTTTTAATAGAGGTTGACCTAACAGTCATATGTTAAATCCTTTGAACAAGGTTGCATTCTAATGGAGTGTATGTAAGTCCTTTGACCAGGCTCACTTTTAACAGGGTGACTGAAATCCTTTAACCAGGTCACACTTGACAGTGTGTATTGTAACCTTTGACAGGGTTGGCTTTTAACCGAGCTCACTTCAGAAGAGTGAAAATAATAGTAGCATGTTACAAAGTGGTTTTTCCCATATTGGGTTTCCACTATAAATCCTAGTGTCAATACTTGTGTGAATGTTTTGTTCTTATCTCTTCAACTCTTTCATAAGATGAATTCCATCTGACAAGTAAAGTTTCATATAATTCTTTTGGTACATTGTCTTTGACATCTCCTTGACATTTGTTATATGCATAAAAGCACTTCACAATTGTATCTTCAATCAATTGTTTATATTCTTCCAAAAGATTTGTAAATGCAATGGGGTTGATCATTCCAATTAATCCCATTTTAGTGATGTATTGTACCATCTCAGTAGAGTTTTTTGGTATTTTAAACTATTTCCTTCCTGACCTGTTACCCCATGTCATTATTTCTTTTTCAGATTTTTTTTCTTCTTCTTCGACTTCATTTTGTATCTTCTTTTTCGATGGATTTTTCACTTGATTCCTTATAGTTTTTCATTCTTTCTCTGAAGGATGTGTTGTCTTCCTTCTAATTATTTTCCTTTTTTAAGGTTCTTTTGTCTCTGTGGCTACTTTTCCTTTCCTGCCAATAGTACTCGGTGTTCTCAATTCTATTTTCTCTTCTACACTCTCCTCAATCTCTTGGGTGGATGGTAGGGCTTGTATCTCTATAGTTGTTTTAGCGTGTGTTTTCCTTTTCTTCTTGGTTGGTGTGAAAGGGTTTTGTAGTGACCTTTCTTCTTGTTGTTCTACTTCTTCTAGTTGAGCATTGCTCTCTTCTTCACTCTCTCCATATTTTGTTGTCAATTTCTTCAACATTTTCTCTTTCTTCTTCAGAATCTTTGGCTTCTTAATTTCCAAAGTGGTCCTTTCGTATGCCTCTTCATAATTTCCAAAACTTTTATCCTTTCCGTCAATGGGTAAACTTAGTCTACGATTAGCACATCTAACTACAATATCCTCGGTGACCTCATATCCAAATACTAGTACATAAGATGTTCTTGGTTCCATAGGTTCAATTCTACATGTGTCAGTGTCTATGAGAAAACAAATAAAATCTCTATACTTCTCTGCTACCGATGGGGGTATCCAATAGCATTCTTTCATTTTAATTTTAAATTCTTTAAAATATCCTAACATAATTTGATTGAATTCTTCTCCTAATTGTGAAATATAATTGTTTATCTCAAAGATTACTAGTCTATATGTTCTCCAATCTACATGTCCCATACCTGGGAAGAAATTATTGACATAAAAGTATAAATAGATGAGAAATGATACATACTTAACTTCTTGTTTATGATCCCTCTGCACTCTATTCATATTTACAAATAATTGAGCATGAAACATGTCTGCCAAATTGTAGGCTTTTCCCAGTTTTTCTATATCGTAGGCTGCATACACAACACTGTCAGGTACATTGTTCAATCGACTAGATTTGTAGACTTTGTAAAAAATAATAATTGTTGCAAAATTTGTTTCTAGTGCCTTGACCTTGACTACTCTCATGGCTCTCCCATCTTTATATGTTTCATTAATTTCCTTTAGTTCATCCATGTTGCTCACGCGTAGAGTGCATTCTTTTCCTTCTGTCGTTAATCCAGTGACCGTATGAATTAGTTCTTTTATTATTCTAATTGGCCTTTCCTCATCTAACCGCATAAATTCCTCATGCACATGACTCAGTACATATCTGACCCCTTCCTCATTGAATTTTGGTAAAAATACCATATGTATTAATACTTTTGTCTCCAAATGTTTATGCTCATCCTTTAGGGTTCCATTTACGCTCAACTCTGTGTAGTAAAATTTATTGATGTCTTCATCTCCCAGTTCTACAATCTTATAGTGAATAAAATTTTGTATGTCTTCTATAAGCATGACTCTGAAAGGTAACGATGATAGAGCTCCAACATTTTCTTTCTCAACTACCTTCAAATGGTACAATTTGAATTCTAGTGTTAGTTCAACATTGATGCTTACAACTACTGGGTTTTGGATATTAGTTTCCATTATTCTCAAATGATTCCACAAATGTAAGTCATCCGCTAGGGTTTTCTACAACTCAACTAACTCCACTAAACTAGGACACAAAAATAGTTGCAATCACTTCTGCAATAATTTCTTGCTGATAGCTCTTCGTAATGGATTGCTCTAGACTCTTAGATGTTTCTTAAACAATTGCTTCAAAAAAGTAAGGTAACAAATGAATAGCGTTGACATGTTTTTATTTACCAAAAATTGTACAAATGGCTATTTAGGTAATAAATTCCTTCAATAGTAACTTATATGTTGATAGTCATCTCTTTTGTTTGATATTAATGCTTTTCTACTGATTACTTTCTTTTCTCTCCAATAGAAAAGCTTGTTCACCAATAACTATTTATCTTCGAAATGATAAAGCAATGATATATAATACTAATTGATTTCCATTAAATGTGTCTAGTATGAGTTCCATTGTATCTATAATATGCTAACATGTGATCCATCCTATCTTTTCTTAAAGGGACAAATAAATTAGAAATTTCTTATCGGTCCCTAAGAAAAAACATACTTTCTTAGCTTGATGATGAGTCCTCCTCACTAGAGGTTAGAGCGCTTCCTTCTTGCTCGCTAACTTTCTCCTTCTTGATCCACTTTTTCTATTATTTTTCACTTGTTCTGGATTAATCACAGCTTTTCCTTTGTTATCTGCATTACTGGCTTATCAATATCTACAATTTTGTGCAATATGTCCACACTTGTGATAGATAAAACATACCATACCATTTTATCTCCATGGTCCTAAATTTCCTCTTGGATTCATTAATCTACAGTTCATCATCAAGTGTCCAAAGTATCCACAAGTGTTGCACATAGCTGGAATATTTCCTTCTCTTCTCAATGTTCTTATCGGTTTGATTGGTGTTCTTGTCAAAAAAAATCTTGATCTACAGTATTTAGCTTTATGTCCATGTAAATTGCATTTGTAATAGTAACCTGTGAAAATTCCTTCTAATTATATGTTGTTAGATCTTGATCTGCACTCTCTTGCCTGATGTCCAAATTATTGTGACTATAACAATGTCCATTAAAGGGTGTACCACTTGGATTGTTGATTGATCTACTTCTACAGATATTTGATGTGTGACCAAGCTTTCCACAATTGTAACAATTAGGTTTTGTACGTTTCTTTCCTTGTGTATCGATAGTCTCCTTTGGCTTTTTGATATATTCTCTTCTACTGCTTTTGATGATTCATCGATTTCAAACTTGTTGTCACCGATATATCCTACACCAGTTGTGCCTCTAGATCTTATTTGACTTTTTAGTTGTTCATCAACTCTTTGCATTCTTAGATCAAACTTAGTGAGTCTCTCATTAACTTCTCTTTCAATTTTCAGATTGGTCTTTAAAGTTTCAACTTCTTTTTTCATATTTTCATTTTCAGTAAGTATCTTCCTATTTTATTCATTTGTGTCATTTAGATATTTACTCACTGTTTTATTTTCCTCTTGTATCCTTAGAATGATGCCATCCCATCTTTGATCATCTTTCCCAGATTTCTCTTATCAGTTTCAAGGATTTCCTTGGCTTCCTCAGAAGTCTTCATTCTTTGAAGTATTTGCATCATCCTTACAGCTTTACTTTCAAGTTCCTTTTGAGCTTCATTTAGGTTTTCTTCCAAGTCTATGTTCTTTTCCAATAGAGTCACAACTACTGTATCAACTTTTTTAGAATTTGTACTCTTTTCTGATAGTTCTTCAAGATTTTTCAGACTTATTTGCTGGCATTTTGTGAGTTCTTTTGTTTTTGCAAATGATGCTCTTAACTTTTTCTTTAGATCTTTGTTTTGTGCAAGGGCTTCTTCCATTTGTCTTTCTTTCCTATACCTTTCCATATTCCAAGATCTACTCTCAAGATATTAAAATTTCCTCTCTTAGAGAACTAAGCTCGGATACCAATTGTTGATTAGAAATGTTAGGTACTGAGGGGGGGTGAATCAGTACTAACAAATTTACAACAATTAAAACTTTTAACCATAAACATATAGTTTCATTCCCAATGTACCAATAGTCCTTTTCGTATTACCAATATGTTGTAATTGAAAAATATAAATTAAATAGCAGTAACTCATGAAATGATTCACACACCCATAACACATAGATTTTTGGTCTCACAAAATCCTTTGGTTAGAGGGAAAAACTATGGTGGGGATGGTACCCACAACTCTTCACTGCAACTAAAATAATTTTTTGGTTAAGGCTACAAAGTGTCACTTTCTGAGTGACTCACCCTGTTAGGAGTGACTAATGCATGATTAAATGCATCTACAGTCTTGTTAGGACTACTCCGCTAAGAGATTTTATCCTTCCTATATGGTATTCACCTTGTTCAAGGATTTACAAAAAGTTCATACAACGAACTTCAACAATAATGTTATAGACTACCCGATTAAGGGATTTACAATACCTTCTACAAAATTATTAAGATTCCTTACAAGATAGTTGACCTATTTGTGCTTTCCTCCAAAGCTTATCAAATCCCTTATGCTCACTACCTCTATCTTCAAAATATTTTTTGCTTCACTGCTTGTTTTTACTTTTTCTATTTCTCTGCTCTCTCTTCTTTTTTGTAATATGCTCTTTCTTCTTTTTATCCTTGATCTGCTTCTTGTTCATTGATCCATATAATCCTGACCTTAGATCTTAGGGTTCCTTAATCTCAATCTTTTCAATAAATTGTTTTCTCTTTTTCCTTCTGTCAACTGCAATACATTATTTTTCTTTATCTGATATATGTCTGCTTCCAATAACTAACTCCCTTATTCTGATAACTGTCTTAAGCATCTAATAAATCCTTTATCTTCCTGATAGTATAGATCTCACATTTGTGATGTTTGACATCAATGACAAAACTTATCCTCAGATTTCTAACAGTTGCTTGTGTTGATCATTATGGATGTTCTTTAATGCTGCATATTTATGGTTACACTATATGTGATGTTGTTAGTGTATTAATTTCATATTTGAAATTACATATGTAGTAGGAGCTTATAGGTGTGTATGTAGTATGCATTTCACTTGGATATTGTGGTTACATGTTACAAGCTACATATGTTGATATTATGGGATTCACTTGTTATATTTTGTATACCTTGGAGGTATGGATAGTTGGATGTGTTAGCACTTTTTGCAAGAGCTATTTAAACTATGGTTATTGGTTCTTGACAACTAATTATGCATGTTTTTACATTTGGCTCAAATATTTTTTTTTGGGATATTAATTGAGCTAGAACTTATGATTTAGTTTCCAGAGGTTGTGTGGCTTTCTCTTTGGATGACCTCTTGTGTATGTCTAGTGCTAGTGGCATGATAGAGGGTGGGAACATTCATGTATGATATGGTGGTCACTTTGTTTTTTCTTTACGTATCCTAATGGAGCACTTTGATTTATGTTAGTACATGTTAGAGGGATTGTTCTCTTATTCATATTTGTGGCTACTTATTGACCCTTATGAAATATATATAAAAAGTGGGAGAATGTTCAAAAAATAGGTGTTGTACACCTTGCATAATAATGTTTATCATTGTAATATTTTTTATTATATAAATATTACACCTAGGGGAACCTAGATGGATGTGCAATATGTAGAGATTCTTCTAGAATATTCTTGAGACCACTTAATGTTTTATTGTAACATTGTAATATTACATTGACATAATTATTTAATTGGAGAAATAAAATTAATAAAGAACCTAATATTAAACGTGAGGTCAAGTGATTAGGTAGCATATGGTTTATGTAATACCACTTGCTAATTTTGTGGGAGCTTGTTTCTTTAAAAGTAACTACAAGGGTAGTTGAAGTAAGCAAGGTTTAGCATTTGTGGAGGTTAGAAGCATGGTATGGGATGTGTGGTTTCTTTCTTGTTCATATGAAGTACTTGTTTATGATTGGGGCTTAGAAGGCTTTCATGGATGTATTGTAATGTTGCATTGTTAAATAATACATAGATGATGGATGCTTTGAGAGGTTGGGTTAATCCCTTTTGGGGATTTTCTTAGGGTACATCTTGTGCCACATTTTTGTGAGTATGTTGTCTATTATCTTACATGTGGATTCAAAGTGTTCGTTTACCTAAAATATTAAGTGGGTTATGTTTATCTTTATATGGTTGTGAGTTTCCTTACATTGAGGAGGTAAGTAAAGAGAACCTACTAGATTATAAGGCTCAAAAACATGCAAGGAAGACTAAAAAACATACACATTATTACATAGAAAAACTCAGACAACACAAATATTTAACTTATTTCAATCATCAGATGCTCATAGTTTTGATAATTTGATCACCTCTAAATGACTTTGTCTCTTTAAAATGTAAAGTAACCAAAAGGGGGTTCAAATAATTTCAATACTTCACCTTAAACAAATGATAGGTTTTCATTAATACAGTAGACAAGGTCAAGGATCATTAAAAAAATGAAGTGTTGAATAAGGTTTGAATATCCTTCTTTTCCCCAATATCCTGAAATCCCATGGAGAACTAGTCATCACGATCTAGGATTGGAAACTAGGAGGGATAGGGACCTTACGATATAAATCCTAATATTCTTGTAGGACCCATAGCCCCATAGTAATAATAAATAGAATGACAATAAGGGTACTTTGGTAAGAAGAGGAACTTAGGACAAAATGACAAGATCCTCCTTGGGATCAAAACCTTGAAAAGGATTGAAAAAAAATAAAGTGGGGAAGTGAGGCTTTGTAGAAAACAAGGATTTTAGGACAAGGTCCTAATGTCCTTGTGGGACTAAAAATCGCACAAGAAAACAAAGGGAAAGTGATGCAAGAGCATCCTAGGTGTAAGGGCAATCTTTCATCACCAAAAAATATTTTTGGTTTCTTTTCAATAAGGGCTATCTTGTGCAGAGCTGCTATTTATGGAAACTAACTATTTTTAGTAAGTTGGTCATATGAGCTTGGAATGTTCTGATTTCACAGGTGGAGGTTCATCTTAGTCATATTAGTCTACCAGTTGAGTTTCATTGCCATATCTTCTGTATTGGTGAAGTTATTGAAGTTTTTTGGTACAAAATATTTGAGCTCAATTTTGAAGGCCTTAGAGACTTTGGATCATGATTGACCCCCGACTGATTGGAGCTTGCATGAATTAAGCATTGTAGATCAAGTCGTGTCATTTCTGAAAAGTGGTTGCAATAGCCAAACGGAGCTACAGTTTAAAATTGATGGCTTCTACAAGTTGAGCTACCTAAAAATAAAATTTATAATTATTTTGAGCCGACCCTAATGTAATAATTATAAAAAAATAAAATAATTCTAGGGGTAGTCAGCCTTAATGGCTAAATTTCTAGAACCTTCTCAAGCGGTGGAAAATTGCCTATATAAGGAAGGCTCGTAGTATTTTCTAAGGAAGTTATGGGTAGTAGTTCTAGGTAATGATATGAGGCTTTGTCCTATATAATATTTTAAGTAAAATGCCCATGTGACTTTGCATATTGTAATTCTGAAATTTCTAAGTCCACACTTGTGGAGATAATAAGAAGCTCATTTTCTGTTCTTACAAATTGTTGTTGTTTCTCTATTTTTGTTATGTGTTTGTGGTATTAAGGGAAGCACCCTTTATCAGAAAGAAAAAACAAAGAAAATAAGGAAACCAAAGGGAAAAGAAAGGAAAATAAAATAAATAAGGAGAAAAGATAATGGAAAGAAAGAAAAGGGAGGGGGATTGTAGCCAATAAAAATATAGAGTGTGTATGCAGGGCATAATACTAATCTTTTAAATATGAATAAGCCTTTTGGTGAAAAAAAAGGATGTCATGAACTAATCAAATCACTAATGACATCTTTGACACTTATTTTACCTCTCTTCTAATTGATGACTCTCTTAATTGACAAAATTGAATGATCACTAACATTAAAAATAGAAAAGATTTTGGACTAATGGTTTACTTTTGGAAAGAAACTAAGTTTTAGCAACATTCAAAAGAAAAGGTTTTTGTCAAATGTAAAAGAGAAAGAAAAAAATGGGTTAGAATTACTTGGTTGATATAGAGGACAACGAAGATTTTTTAGCAAAATAAAAGGATAACGATTTTTTTTTTAAAAAGTATGGCTAAAGACTAACATGTTGAAATGAAAATAGAAGACTTGAGAGTTTTAAAAGCCAATTTGAGAAAAATTAAAATAACCAAATGGAATTTTGAATATTTTGATTGAGAATTTAGAAAATGTCAAACCTTATTTGGAGCCAAGAAACTTGTATAGATCATCTCAAATTTGAAAAGTGTTGATATTATATATTATTATTTGTATTAACTTATATTTGTATGTAAATAAATATGATAATAATAGAATATTAGATATCTAATAATAAATATATAATAATGGATCATATTTAAGTATTATAAAATATAGGGTTAGGGGTTTGGTTCGATAAGCAAGAGCTTCATGTGGTAGGCTTGACGTCATGAGGTCTAGTCTCCCCTAGCTCAAGTGGTATTGGAGGATGTGTCATTCTAATGTCATCAATACATTCGATATTTTAACTAACACACTACAATTTATCAGAAGTGTGAATTTCTATGTAGTCTAATTTTTTTAATAAAATATAATATTTAATAATAAATATATAAAATTACTATATATTTATATTTATATTATTGTATTTGGGATATATTATATTATGTTATAAACTCCATTCAACTTTCAAAATGAATTTTAATAAATAATACATGGGATATATGTAAGAATTGTTATGCTAATATTATAATATATTATACTAGAATTTATTGTTAGATTACAAAGAGGGGGGTGAATCAATCATCCCCGATTCCATATACATAAAAAACTTTTCTTTGATTAACTTGGTAGCAGATTGGTAAAACAAACTTCACTGTTTACCGACAACAGTAAATAAACTATAGCAATCAGTAAATCATTCACACAAATCATGTATCACATGTAACACCAGTATTTAATGTGGAAACCCAGCTTTGGGAAAAACCATTGTGGGACTTGTCACCCACTAAGAAAATACTCTTCTAAAGTACGCCCGGTTAAGAGCTAATCTAGTTAAAGATTGCAATGCACATTGTTAGGTGTGACCCGATTAAGGGATTTACCTCAAATCTGTTAGGATCTTTACCATGTTAGGAGTGGCCTTGTTAGAGGGCTTCAAACACTCTTTAGAATGTTACCCTTTTCAAGGAGTTTACAATAAGGTTTTTAAGTCCACTCTATTAAGAGATTTCTCTGTTACAAATCCTAGTAAGCAATAGTAAATAAATTGACTTGTAGATTTGCAACTATCTTTTCTCAATCAGATCCTTTGTGCACTCCTCAATCTTCACTTCAATTCTTCATTATCCCCTGGCTTCAAAACTTCATCAAATCCTTCTTTTCCCACTCAAAATCTCTTTGTTCCTTCTTCACTACAATATTCGGTGACCCTTTAACTATTCAATTTTCCAACCATTTATTCATACAAATCCATCCTTTATATAGAAAATTTTTGCCTCTTAATCTCCTTTATTACGTTTTTCTCTAATCAATCTTAACCATCCAATTCATTATACCTTGAATCTGGATCTCGGTAACACATTTTCTTTTCACCTAGGAACTTGAACTTTCCTTGAAACTTGTTCCATCTTTTTTTGTCATTTATATCTTGTCGTAGATCTTTACTTTGAATTTTCATGTCTGTAGATCTCTTGTAACTAACTCTCCTTATCATCATGATCATCCAACTCATCATAGCTAATCATTAAATGGCGATTCAATCCTTATTTAATATTTGTTCCTCACTCGGTGTCCTCCATTTGAATTTTGGTTAACTTCGTTGGGTGCCTAAACCTTTTTTTATTGTTTGGTGCCTTCAATTCCTTTTCCTTTACTGAGTTACTTCCTTATTACCTTTTACCTTTATCGAGTGGCATATCTTGCTCGGTAGCCAAAACAACTTAACTTTTCAATTTGACAAATCTTTATCACCATGCTTTATAGACTTAACATAATCATATGTCAAGTAGAAAATAATTATATCAACATAATCTAATTAGTGTCTCATCTGTATTAGTTTCCCATTTAAGTTCTTCAACTTCACAACATCTCATTTATTCTTCTTCTTAACTCATTCAACTTATATCATTACCGAATGATATGGCAACATAATATAAACTAGAAATCAATTGCTTGACATCAATGACAAAAAAAAATTGATCTAGCCTTTCTACTATCATGTATTCCTCTTATCTTGGTCGGTCTTCATCATCATCACCGTCAGATAATCAATCTTCAACATTAGTATCAGTTATGATAACATTTATATATTGAATTGTATAAAGTAAATATTTTAATGTATGGAGATAATCTGATAACTAGTGTACACACACATGTACGTGTACGTACATACACATGTATGTGTATGTAAGGGTTTCTACAAGACTCAAAAAAAAGAGACTCATAACACTAGATTATCCAAGAACCATAAATAATGAACTACTAAGCACATAAAAGGCATACAAACAATAGAAAGGAAGCATGAACGATTAAACAGAAATAATTAATTCAATGAAAACCATTCAATACTCTATGTTTATGTTGATTCTCTTCTATTTGTTGAGGTGTAGCACTTGGTTGTGATTTTGGCAGCACCTTAACTCAAAGATTCGAGAAAATATGATAAAAAGATTGATTGCAAAAGACTAAGTGAGAAAACTTGCATAAGTTTGATACAAAATTGAGAGATGAAATTGTAAGGTATGAAGGGGGGTTTATATATCAATTCTAAGACTGGATGAACGGTCAAGATTAATTTTGTGAAAGCAGATTGGATGGATGAGATAATTCAAGACTCTAGAAGATTAAGGTAACTTTCTGAGATAGAAGATTTTATTCCAATTATCTCAAAAAGTGGAGAGTTATTTAGAAAATAAAGATGAGAGGATTCATTTGATTTTTGAAAGATTAAAGTTTCAAAAATTGAATTTTAAGAAAAGAATTATGTTCTGCTTTAAAAATGATTTGATTTTTAGAAAATTGATTTTTCCATTTTATGAGGATTTTGAATTTTTAGAAATTATAATTACCTCATTTTTTATTTTTTATTTTTTGGAAGAATTTAATTGAAATAAAATTTCAATTAAAGAGAAAGATGAAATTAGAATGAAATTAAATGGAAATGAAATTATAAATTGATGTGAAAAAAAATTAACTTGGACAATTAATTTAATTTGGAAGAATAATTAGCTAATTTGATTTATTTAAATATAATTAATCAAATTATGGGAAATGGAAAATTGAATTTAATTAAGTGATAAAGATCAATTAATTAAAGGTAATTAATTAAATTAGCTTAATTATTTAGTTAATATTAGAGACATGATTAACTAATTAAAAGATTAGATTTTAAGAGGAAAATAAGATGATTAATTAATGATTAAATAACCATTAACTAATAGAAGAATAATTAATGATTATAAGCGTTGTGCCAAAGAATTTTAGATTAGATCATTCCTAGTGTGCCCCGATGGTAGTAGGTGGATTTATGCCCCCTCAACAAATTAAGTGAAAAATGAATCAGATGAGCATTAATTTGTTGGCAATGTTATATTTCTATATGATGATGATGTATGCACTGATGATATGATCCCTTTGTGATGATTATGGTTGCATTTATATGTTTTTGTATTTTCTATATAAATTCATCTATCATGTATGCAAAACCTATGGTTATGTGTCTAAGCACTTACTAAGACTGACTCAATTAGTTGAAAGAAAATAATTAGAAGAAAGAATTAGGAGATATGAATTAGAAGAATTGAACTTATGCTATCAAAGTGAATGATGTACTGAATCGCTACCGAATATTTTCAACATTTTCATCATCGTGCCTTATTGAAAAGAAATAGATATGAATGCACTTAGATATTGACCATCTGGATACTGCTACTATCTCTATTGAAGCAAGCAAAAAAACAACAATGAATGTTGGGCTCCATTCTAGGTTCATGTGCTTGGAGTTGAGGTATGTGTGGCGTATTGCAATCCTATATCGTTGCAATACTCTACAATTGATATTTGATGGATATGTGAAGGCTCTTATCACATACATCCCATGCACACTTACCTTAGAACTTCATTACAATATTTGACAAAAAAAAAAAAAACAAGATTATGATCCATCATGGCTATTCTCGCCACTTAGTGGTTTCCTTGAGGAGCTTAAGAACACAATCACGAAGATAAATTGATAATGGACTGACTTGACTAACTTCGTCAACAGCCTTAATGATCATTGAATTTTTTGTTTGATTGGATGTGGATGTGTTTGGTTTTAGGAATGGACTACCTGTATAAGACTGATCTATCTGGTTTTGAGTGTATCCATCACTATATAAGATAATTGATTGGTTGATTGATTTGGTTTGATTGAAAGATAACACATTAGATTGTTGATAAAGATGGGTCTCGTGAGTCCATTACTAATTTATGAAGCTCATTATTTTGTTACAAGATTTGATGTGTGTTCGTCACTTTCTACTTGTCCTTATAAAGATGATTTTATTCCAAGGATTTTGATGTGTGTTCTTTTTTGTTGATTGGTCCATCATAGAATTTGTTAGAGAAAAGAATTAATTTAATTACATTAATTAAATTAACTTTACTACCTCTTAAGATTTCCATTTATGCACTTGCATTAGTCATTTAATAATTAAATCTAATTATTAAATGCCTATTTACCTATTAGGGTTTCCCATTAGGTTTTTCGATCTCCTTCTATAAGGATTGATCCATTGTATATTTGCATTTATTCTTTTGGGTGATGATAATAAACTTTCATATTGTCAGAGCAAAACCCTTGTTTGTTTCCTACAGATTTCTTCCTTGTGACAGGTTTTTGCATGTAGGTTTCTTGGGCTTAATAGATTTGTTTTTCATCAAATCTTACAGAATTCGTATGTTTGGAGTCGACTAATGATGATAATTTTGTGTTTTGTGATTTTTAAGATTACTTGAGGATCTTTTACGATGTTTTTGATCATTTTTTCAAGACTTTTTATGATGTTTTTGGATTTTTTAGGATGACTATTTGAATATTTTTGGATTTTTTTCAGAATCTTTATTTGAATTCTTAGGATTTTTTCAAGATGAGTATTTGAATATTTTTGGATTTTTTAAGGTCTTTTAAGTGAGAATTCCCCTAGTGTCTAGCAAGGCAAGGAAATTATGGATTGATGGATGAACTAGTTGAAGGATGAAGGCCAAAGGTTGCTTATTATGGCAATGGAGCGGTTTGAGTGCCAAGGACTATCAAAGAAATGGGATAACATGTCTTTACCAAGCTAAGGGAATGATAAGATAGGTTAATGATACTTTTTGCACTAGATGGCATGTGATGCATAGAAAAGGACATGTCAAGAGGATTTTTTTAAAACATGTTTTACATTTTTACGTCCTTATTTTATGTCAAGACCAAGAGAGGGATTTGGATAGGAAAATGATAGGACATGACTACGAAAAGCAAGATTAAGAATGGACAACATAAGGGATATGGATTTAAGGCTGCGATAAGATAGGTAATATGGACCAAAGGGATGTGGATAAGATAAGGGATACAGACCAAAGGGATGTGGGTAACATGAAACAGATAGGATATGTGATGCTTCTAGGGAGATCCCAAACCTTGTCAAGATCAAAGTTGGAAAAAGGGGAATATGGATGCTAATAATATAAGGGATATGAGGGACATAGGCTAATGAAGGAAATGAAAGGGATATGATATGATATGATAGGAAAATATGGATAAAAAATGCCCCCAAATATGGAATGCAAGAAGTTCATGAATTACACATAATGTATGTTTGCCAAATTTTCATCATGGTACTTGCCCAAAGCACCTGTTTGCCAGGTTTTCATAAGTGGATGAAGTTATTTCTCTCTTTTTTGTGTTACCAAGACACCTATTTGTCAGGTTTTCATCAAGGGCACAATTTTTTTTTTACTTTTTAAACTTTTTTGACATTTTAGGAAGATGATAGACTCATGACAAGACATAGAGGAAGGAATCAAGCATCTTTTTCCTTGTATGGTTCTCTTGAATGACACATAATAATGGACCATAGATTTTAATAGTATGCTCAAAGATGTTGGTAAGGTAATGAAAAAGGGAGATGAAATGGATCATTGGATGAAGTGGGATAAGGGTTTATGAAAAGGATTGGATAGGATTGATGGATGGCTGAAAAATATGTGTTGGATAATGGAGGGGTTGTGAGAAAAAATTATTTTGAGGGGATGAAAATGTGGGCAAGATCAACATTGGCACAAACCTTATGGGGTGATGGATTGATGGATAAAAAATAAGATTTTGGATTTGATGAAGGAATGGTTATGAATTTTGGGACATGAGGACCCAAAATGGATTTGGAAGATGATAAAAATTTAGATGGGGGGATAGAAATTTTGTATGCCAACTTGGATTTATCTTTGGAACATTGTGCTTCAAGAAGCCACTTGGGAACCCCGCATGGATTTTGATTTTTAATTCTTTGATGGGTCCTTGGAACACATTGTTTTTACAAGATATTTAGGAACATATATTGCTTTAGACGTAATTTTTTTCTCAAGGGGCCTTTGTGTCCTTTTGGACATTTATTTTTCCTTTTGGATCATATTTTTCTTTGTTTTTACATGTTGATTAGATTGGACATGTTGATCTTTGACTGCATGTGGATTTCTTAATTTATGGAGCTTATGTTTGGCATCCAAATTTCTTGGAAGGGGAATGGGATTCATAGATAGATAGGAATTGTATGGAGGCTTTTTCTATGGGTAGAAGGTTTTCCAAGATATGTGTCTTTTTTTACTTGCATGTGGGAAAGGATAAGTGGATTGTGAGCTAGTGGATGGAGGAATATATAGACCTAAGATGGATGGAAGGGATGAAGGGGAAGGTATATGCTTGAATTTAGATTTAGAAGGGATACCAACATCTTGAGGTATGAAACTAAGGTCGTGATCACTTGAATTTTCTTTGATATGAAAGGGTTATATATACTTTTTCCATGGAGATTTAACCCCTTGACTTGATAATGCTTTTGACTAGTAGGATACTTTTTGCAAGGCATGAGTCCATTTTGAGGTGGATATGATATGGAAGAAGTAATAGGATCATGAAGTGGACCAAAGTTGATGGAAGTAGAGGAAACCTTTTGATATTTAAGGGGTTCATGAACAACTTGCGTAAATGTGTTGGGATCATGAGGGGGATCAGGAGGAATAATGGGATCCTGTGATGGAATTAAAGGAATAACATGATCATTTGGTAAGATAGGATCTTGTAGAGAAAATGGGGGATTAGGACATGGAGGTGAGGTAATGACAGGCTCATGAGGAGGATCTGAAGGGGTGATGGGGTCTTGTGGTGGACATGAAATTGAAAGGATACTTTGATCTTGACTTCGAAGGGGATCATTTGAATTTATTTTAAGGGTATTTTCCTCTTGACTATGAATAATATCATTGAGAATAATGGAAGGGGTGAAATGACCTAGATTAGGAAGTGGGTGGTCAATAAGAATTGGAAGGACATTCATCTCTTGACATGGAAGATGGTCATCTTGGATAATATGGAAAAGGCTAGTAGAATCTTCATGAGACTCTATAAAAATGCGTTCTTGATAAAAAAATGGATAGATTTGATCATTATTTGGATCTTGATCATCATTTTCTTTAGAACTTGTTTCTTCATGCTTTTGATCATCCTCTTGACATTGGGTATTGAGTTTGGATATGTATAATGGATTCTTAGAAGGGTTAAATGTTTTGACACGGGGGAGAAATACTTTGAATGGGACTCTCTAGATTAGGTTTGTCTGGGAATGGAACATATGGTGGCATTGGATCTAGGACTATTGAATTGTGCAAGGGAATTGTATTAGGAAAGAGATTAGCTTGAAAATCAATTCTAGATATGTTAGGAATACTCCCAAGAGATAACTGAGAGGGGGGGTGAATCAGTTATCTACAAGATTCAATTATTTATCCAATTAAGTATACTTAAACATAAATCATAAACATAATGAAAGAAAACATGAACAAAACACCAATATTTTTCTTACAAGGAAACCCAAATAGGTAAAAACCCCGGTGGGACTTGATACCCACAAATATTATGTACTAGTGTATAATGATCCTTGTTAGAAGATCCTTAACCATGTTAGGAGTTGCTTTACAATATATTAAGTATAGTAGACCTAGTCAAGGGTCAGACCCTATTAGGATTCTTTTACAATTGTCCCTGTTAGGGGAGAGGATGCACTGTTGGAGAGCACATTGCTCAAAGGGGTGAAGGCTACAACCTTCTGAATAACAAATACACACTATATCTAGATCTTGGTGAACTACACTTTGACCTACTATTTGGATCAGTTCTAATGAATAGCACAAGTACTTTACTTGGTCACATAGACCTTCTTCTAATGGCTCAACACTTCACACACTCTTCTCTACTCTACTCTGCTTAATCAATTATGAACCACACTTCAGCAATCACAAATGACTGCCTATAAATATCTTTCCTCTAAATGATATAATCAAGTCAGCCTATTAGAACCATCTTGAAATCATATTAGAGAAACCATAACAAACTCCAATAAACATTCTATCGGCTCTACTATGCATGCAACACATTCTGGGACCTGTTCAATAAAATCTCTGTCGGCTCTTCTAAATAAACACAGGAAACTGCTACTGGTGAATAGCGACTGCATAACTTCACTTCTACTCATCAAAAGACTATGCGTCCATAACTAAAACATCACTAACATGTCTCCAACATATATCCAAGTGTGCAAGGCTCCACAATAACTATACGGACAATCATACACAGAAAATTGCCTGTAACTCTATTAGGAACACTGTTGACACAAGCTGCTATATAACTGTCTATACTAAAAGTTAACCTCTGCACCCATGATATCATGCTAATATCATGTCCATGCTAATATCATGTCCATGCTACATATATTGAAATATTACTACATAAGACTTCCACACATGCTACTTTCCATATGTTGTCATCAATGACAAACATACAATCAGTATTGGCCTACTGGAAAATCTCCAACGGGATAGCCCTTGGGAGGTCTCATTACTGGATATATCAATTGATAAAAATGACAATGAATTCTCTTGTGACACTTGAGGAGATGAAGCATTGGTGGGATATATGAAGGCTTCTTGAGGGGTAACTTCTTGATAGGAAGTATATGTGTCATTGGTGTGATTGTTTTTTAATGTAACATTGCTAGATGCGAGTAGATTATTTTGATTATGTTGAATAGTAAAATGATGATTATGAGCTAGTTTTTAATGAAAAATGTTACCCAAAATTTTAGCATGCAGAATAATAGACACAAATAGGAAAATGGTGCATAGAGGTACTTCAATTTAACATTATTTTTCAGGTGATGTGGATTAACATTCTATTATTGCATTCATACCAATTTTATATTGTAATCTAAGTTTTGATCACATTTCAAAATTTTCAAATTCATAATTGATCAGTACATTGTGCATACAAATTGAATGTAATTTATGAATGTTTTTTCATACTTCATATTTCATGTCAATAAACATAGTACAAAGGGGAGAATAGAAAGATGAGATAGAGGTATGAGATAGGTCCTTTGCATTGCCTTGATGAGTCATCTACATATCAGGAGCTGGTTGTCATGTCTGGTCCAAGTCCTTCGGTCCTCTGTCTGAGTCTTCTTGGGTCTAGTTCTAGGTTTCCAGGGTTTGTCCTGCATCATGGTGAGAAAGTGTGTTAGATCCAATTGAATATAAGCAATGCAGAAGAACGAGACATCATACAATAATCAGAATCTTTCAAAGTTGCACCTATATCAATCTTGTATCTGAATGCAATAAGAACATGTGCATATACATAAACTGAGAAGCAGTATTAAAGGGACATAATTTTATGAAACCTTTTACTATTAGTGGCCATTATTATACATGTTTTATTTATAAACCATATATCTAAATCAAAGGGACTTAGGTTTAAAGATAAGAAACCTTTTTTAGGACAGAAGGATTGCATTAGGTTAGTGAACACATTAGTTGACTGATTATTGCACAAATTTGACCATTTGGTCATGTTCACGAACCTAATGTAATGTTTTTGACTTGATGTTGTTTCTAAAAGAATGATGCAGTGTGATGTTCTTTGTGGTATTCATTGTGAAAATGAAAAAATGTTGTTCATATGCTAAATAGATGCAAAATCATCAAGAACAAGGTCACAAAAGTTTGTTTATGGGTTTCATGATCCTGTGCTCGAACCCCATAAACAAATTTCATTTCTGGAATTACATTTGTTTTAAATCTTGTCATATCTAAATCATGGATCTATAATAGAATATCAAATAGTATGCAATCATGGATTGTGATGCTTGGTATCAAAAGTGCTAAAGAATGATACAACTTACAACATGTTGTCGAGTACACAAAAGCTGACAACCATGTTGTGATTTAAAAGTAGGAAGTTGCTACAATCCAAATGATGAAGTTATTTTTAAACATAGTGAATGCTTCAAAAGGCCAAAGTAAAGAGGAGGGTCACAGTCAAGCACTACTTTCTTGCTAAGAACATAGTGAGATCACAACTCCATCAATGGTGAAAACTAAAATATGGTGGTAACAAAGTGACAAAGCATATATTGGTCACTGTCAAACAGTGAATGTTACAACTGAAAGAAAATGATAAGTCACAGTTAACACCAAACACAACATAGAAATTTCTAAGTTTTAGCTTCGTAAAGAAGACAGCTACAAGAAAAGTCCTAATTTTATTGCAACAGAGAAAGGATAAACTCAGCTTTCAAAAAGCTTGGTAAAGATAGACAACACAACATTGAAAGCCCAAAGTTTTTACAGCCCAGGTTCAAATGAAATGTTCCAGTTAAGGTTAAGAGCAATAGTTACTTATCTCTGTCTAAGGCTAGGTGAATTTTAAAAGCCTGAGTTCTTGGGTACCTAAAACTATGAATTCAGTGCCAACAAAAGCTTCAACGTTGAGTTCCAAATTGTAGTGAAGCTAATAAACAAGAAAACTTCTAGTTTTTCAACAAGAAAGCTACAAATTAAATATTCAGAAAGCTTGAGTTCCAACCGATAGCTAGAGATAAATTATGCCAGGGGAGCCTGAGTTCTTAAAAAATAACTCTCAGTTTAGCTCATGTTACAGGCCGAGTTGTAGCAACTCGGGATCTTCTCAGTCAAGATCAGTAATAGAAAGATCAAAATCCAGTGGCTATAGTTTAACACTGACTATGGTAAGTGCATTGTAAAATCATAGCAAAGATAGCTGAGGACAAGATCGGATCAAATATTTGAAAAGGCCCAATAGTATATAATCAAAAGACTCCAAATATCCGGCTAGGTGCAGTTCCAAAACAATAAACTGGAGCTATCAATCAAAATTGAGTTATGGTGGACTGGTGATTAGCGAAAGGAAACCCAAGTTGATAGTAGCTGGGTGCATACTCAAATTGATGTTGAAGATAACTAATAATAAAAAATTCAATAAAGCATATTAGAGTGTCTATAGCGTTCAAATGTTTAAGCAAGAAAGAAGCCCTAGGTTAATGCAAGTGAAGTGTTTTCAACTCATATAGAATGTTCATGTTCCAGCAAGGAGAAGAGGAAATTATGAAGTACTTATCTCAAGTGAGCCTCAATAGTCAAGTCCAAGATCTGCCAGTCATAAAATCCCCAAATGAAGCAAGGCTCGTACCATAGGGAAAATCAAAGATCGAGCTCCAAGTTTATTGCAGTCAATCCCCAGCTCTTGGGAATGAAAAAGCACAAAGGGGTTGTGATTTCTAGAATGATAAAAGAAGGGTCATGTTTCAACAATTAGCTCAAGATCTAGCTAAGGCCTAAGATTTTTCATAAATTCAAGGCCCAATTCTTCATTGCATTCAAACCTGTGTTTCGTAGCCAAGCATCAATAAAGCTCGGACTTATAAGCTAAGAAACGGTCACAAAAAAAATGCTAAGTATGCTATGTAATAATAGTCAAATTCTAGCCAGGAAGTTGAGAACCCAATAATAGCCTGTGACCTCCAAGACAAGACCAGGTTCTCTACTAGATAAAGCTTGAGTTCCAACTCTCGGTGAGATAAATTTACAGCCCCAGATTTGTCAGTTACAAAGACTAGGGCTCGAGCTTCAAATCAACTCACAGTGATAGCCTTTAGACATAGTAGCCCAAGTTCTAGGTATATCCCAAGTGTCGGCCAAGGATCAAAGCATAGAGAACTTCAAGGCATAACGCTTAGTTTGTTCCCAAAAATTACAAAATGCAACACAAAGAAGACTCAAAGATTAGGAGAAAATCTAATTTGATGAGATTTCAGGTCCAGTAAGACAAAGATTAAATGTCAATGAATGGCTACAGCGTCCAATAGTCAGCCTCAAAAAAACTGCCAATACCAACTTGCATATGCCTTTGAATATTTTTAAGCTTGAATTGTATTCAAATGGTCTAGTTTTCTAAATTTAATTTTGTAATAGTTTAAACTTAGGTCTCTATAGGCTTAAGTTTAAATCTAGTATGTGGGTTGGTTATTAGGTATTGAGTTTAACTCAATTATTTTGTAAAATATATTGGTAATATCTTTAAAAGATATATTTTTCAATTACCAATATTAGGGCAGGCTCAAAGCATGATTGGTGCATGTAATTTAGGAGGTTTAAAGTTTGGTTTGGGAGTCAATTTGAGGAGGCTATTTTATAGCTAGATTTGAGCTTTTTGAGGAGTGATTTTAGGAGGTCTTGGATTTTTGAATTCAGGCTTAGAGGGATACATAAGGGGAATGGGTTTTTGGTTTTAGGGGTCCGGAGTTATGGAAAGAAGGGCTTAGTGAGAAATTGAGTTCCTCTACACCATTTGACACATTTTTGTAACTATTTATAGGTTTTGAAGGATAATAAAGTAGGTTTTCTTATTACATCTATTCTCAAATATCGAATTGATTCTTTTTCTTCTTTCTACATTAAGTGTTTATCAGTTCTGCAACAAGGTGAAGTGAGTTATTTTTCAATTCCTCCTCCAGGTTGCAAAATATCTAGACCTTTTTGCAGAGAATGTATGTTTGTTATCAGATTCATACTGTTTGTGTTGTGTACCCTAATAGTGGATTCTAGTCAGCCTATACGTCGATCAGTGAATGATAGAGCCAATCTCATGAGTAGTTGTGATTGTCGAGGTTGATTTAAAGATCCTAATAAGTCTGTGCCAAGTTTTTGGTGTATCACCCATTTTTCTCATTTAGTTTTAATCTTTTTCCCTTTTCCCCATTCAAGTTTCAGTCAGGAGGTGATATTCCAAATTAAATAGGAACTGACCTAGAATTCGGAGATTCCTTCTCAATCAGAGTCTGCCTACAGCTCAACAAGGTTTCCATTGTTAGGATGAAATGTATGTGCACCCCTAATGCCTGAGTTGAGGTGACATTTCTAAACCTAAATAGTTTTTGGCACGCCCGGTGGGACTCCTTCTTCAATGAACTAGTCAAATTGCATTGTATTACTTGATGGTTCTAGTGTTCTATCAGCAAGATTCAAACCTTAAAGAGGTCACATTTTGCATATCTGGTGGTTCCATGGAGGAAAGTCAACTGTTTCAAAAGGAGAAGAGCTGGTATGTTTCAAATTGTTTTATACTCTGATTTCCAACCTTTCAGATGAATAAAGATGTTAAGTTTTCAAGGAGGATATGCTTACCTAGATGGTCAGTTTCCAAATTTTCCATCATTTCAAGAGGATTTTATTCAAGAGAATCATTTTCAGTCCTATCAAGGTCAGAAATTTCAAAATATATTTAATAAGCCTACATCTGCTCAGCCTTTTAATGAATTAAAAAATAGAGATACTGCAAGTATGTTACAGAATATGCTTATGCAAGTTGATGATATTAAAAGGTAGCAGGAATTCAAATTCCAATAAGAGATGGACAAGCAGCTAGAGGAGCATTCTTATCAAGCCCATATTCAATAGAAAGAAGCATTGGCTCAGGAGGATCAAGGTTATAGGAAGTATCTAGTGGAGCAATACAAGAGGAATGAGGCTAAGCTTGCAAGAGGGTTGGAAGTACAAAAGAAGGTTCATGATGGAGAGTTGGAAGCTTAGAAGAATGCTTTTGAAAAGGAGATTCAACAAAAACAAGAGCTGATAGTTGCCATGTTTAATAGAGGTATTGAATTTTAGTTAGAAAAAGAAAAAGAATTAAGAGCTTATTAGGAATTTCATGAGAAATTTCAAGAAGATAAGCAAAGAGAATCAAAAGTTCAGAAGGAAAGCCATGAGAAAGAACTTCAAGATTAGGAAAAGAAGATAAGGATCTTGGCTTCTACAGCTGAAACATGCAAGAAAGGCTATCAACTTCAAATTGAGAAGTGTCTTCAGTTGGAGCAAGAAAAAGAGAGCATTGAACATAAGGTTGTTGATAAGCTAAAGGACGATGAGCTTTTTGAACAAGATGAGACAGTGAAGTTTTCAAAAAATCAGCATAATTATGCTGATAAGAATGTGCTTCTCCTACAAAAGAGTGAGGAAGATGAAGAAGATCATTTTTGGGATGAAATAGAGCAATTTTGCTAACATCTTGATCACAAGCCTATACTTCCGGATAGTACCTACAAGCTACAGGAGGTAGTCATTTTCAACCAGCATAAAGAAGAGGCCTATCAGACTAAAGTTTCATTCCAAGAGACTGAGTCTATTAAGGAGAGTTCCAAATTCATCATCTATCAAGGATGTCCTATCAGGCATTTAGCAAGAATGGAGACTAGCAAAGAAGTGTCAGTTGTGCTTACACCTCTGCATGATGTTCTATCAAAAGAAGAAGCTGCGATATCTGAATCAAAGTAGCTTGCTATCCTGTATGACCAAGTAAGTAACATCCTTTTGGATCTTCACAACATGTTGGTTGCTGATTTTCTCCTAAATGATAATGATTACAATCAGCTAGATCAAGTAAGTAAGATCCATATTGATCAAATCCTTGTCAAGCAAATGATCATATATATCTCCTATGTTCATCTCATGATGGCTTTTCAAAAGCATGTGGATTATTATGAGCTGAAAAGGATGGGAAGTTATTTTTCACAATCAGTGAATGGTTTTGTTTAATCAGACTTTACATTGGTTAAAGTAGGTTAGTTTAGGTGTTTTATTTCAATAAGTGCAGTCCAACACTAGGTTTTTAGGTTGCACGAGTCTTAGTATAGGTGCATTTTGTTTCAATAAGGTTGCATATGCATGTTCCAGTTTTCTAACTCTATTTCCTAATGATAAGGTCTAGGGTTCATGTCTAGCAGGAAGACATCCAATAGAAGTCGCCAAAATTGTTACCCAAAATTTTAGCATGCAAAATAATAGACACAAATAGGAAAAGGGTGCATAGAGGTACTTCCATTTAACATAGTTTTTTAGGTGATGTGGATTAACATTATCTTATTGCATTCATACCAATTTTATATTGTACTCTAAGTATTGATCACATTTCAAAATTTTCAAATTCATAATTGATCATTACATTGTGCATGCAAACTGAATGTAATTTACGAATGTTTTTTCATACTTCATATTGCATGTCAATAAATAGAGTACAAAGGGGAGAATAGAAAGATGAGATAGAGGTATGAGTTAGGTCCTTTTCATTTCCTTGATGAGTCATCTGCATATTAGGAGCTAGTTTTCATGTCTGGTCCAAGTCCTCTGGTCCTCTGTCTAAGTCTCCTTGGGTCTGATTCTAGGTTTTCAAGGTTTGTCCTGCATCATGGTGAGAAAGTGTGTTAGATCCAATTGGATCTAAGAAATGTAGAAGAACAAGACATCGTACAACAATCAAAATCTTTCAGAGCTGCACCTATATCAATCCGGTATCCAAATGCAATAAGAACATGTGCATATACATAAACTGAGAAGCAATATTAAAGGGACATAATTTTATGAAACCTTTTAATATTAGTGGCCATTATTATGCATGTTTTATTTATAAACTAGATATCTGAATCAAAGGGACTTACTTTTAACACTGAGAAACCTTTTTTTAGATAGCAAGATTGCATTAGGTTAGTGAACACATCAATTGACCGATTATTGCACAAATTTGACCATTTGGTCATGTTCACTAACCTAATGTAATGTTTCTGACTTAATGTTGTTTCTAAAAGAATGATGCAGTGTGTTGTTCTTTGTGGTATTCACTAAGAAAATGAAAAATTGTTGTTCATATGCTGAATAGATGTAAAATCATCAAGTACAAGGTCATAGAAGTTTGTTTATGGGTGTAACAAGCCCGTGCTCGAACCCTATAAACAAATTTCATTTCTGGAATTACATTTCTTTTAAATCTTGTCATATCTGAATCATGGATCTATAATAGAATATCAAATAGTATGCAATCATGGATTGTGATGCTCGATGTCAAAAGTGCTAAAGAATGATACAATTTATGACATGTTGTCGAGTACACAAAAGGTGACAACCATGTTGTGATTTAAAATTAGGAAGTTGCTACAATCCAAATGATGAAGTTATTTTTAAACATAGTGAATGCTTCAAAAGGCCAAAGTAAAGAGGAGGGTCACAGTCAAGCACTACTTTCTTGCTAAGAACATTGCGAGATCACAACTCCATCAATGGTGAAAACTAAAATATGGTGGTAACAGAGTGACAAAGCATATATTGGTCACTGTCAAACAGTGAATGTTGCAACTGAAAGAAAATGATAAGTCACAGTTAACACCAAACACAACATAGAAATCTCTGAGTTTTAGCTTCGCAAAGAAGACAGCTACAAGAAAAGTCCTAATTTTATTGCAACGGAGAAAGGATAAACTCAGCTTTCAAAAAGATTGGTAAAGATAGACAACACAACATTGAAAGCCCAAAGTTTTTACAGCCCAGGTTCAAATGAAATGTTCCAGTTAAGGTTAAGAGAAATAGTTACTTATCTCTGTCTAAGGCTGGGTGAATTTTAAAAGCCCAACTTCTTGGGTACCTAAAATCGTGAATTTAGTGCCAGCAAAAGCTTCAACATCAAGTTCCAAATTGTAGTGAAGCTAATAAACAAGCAAACTTCTAGTTTTTCAACAAGAAAGCAAATTAAATAGCCAGAAAGCTCAAGTTCAAACTGATAGTTAGAGATAAATTATGCCAAGGGAGCCCAAGTTCTTAAAAACCAAATCTCATTTTAGCTCATGTCACAGGCTGAGTTGTAGCAACCCAAGATCTTCCTGGTCAAGCTTAGTAATAGAAAGATCAAAATCTAGTGGCTATAGTTTAACACTGACTATGGTAAGTGCATTGGAAAATCACAACAAAGATAGATGAGGACAAGATCAGATCAAATACTGGCAAAGGCCCAATGGTATATAATCAAAAGACTCCAAATATCCAGCTAGGTATAGTTCCAAAACAATAAACTGGAGCTATCAATCAAAAATAAGTTATGGTGGACTGGTGATTAGCGAAAGGAAACCCAAGTTGATAGCAGTTGGGTGCATAGTCAAATTGATGTTGAAGATAACTAATAATAAAAAATTTAATAAATCATATCAGAGTGTCTATAGCATTAGAATGTTTAAGCAAGAAAGAAGCCCTAGGTTAACGCAAGTAAAGTGTTTTCAACTCATATAGAATGTTCATGTTCCAGCAAGGAGAAGAGGAAATTATGAAGTACTTATCTCAAGTGAGCCTCAATAGTCAATTCTGAGATCTTCCAGTCATAAAAGCCCCAAATGAAGCAAGGCACGTGCCATAGGGGAACTCAAAGACCAAGCTCCAAGTTCATTGCAATCAATCCCCAGCTCTTGGGAATGAAAAAGCACAAAGGGGCTGTGATTTATAGAACAATAAAAGAAGGGTTGTCTTTCAACAATTAGCTTGAGATCTAGCTAAGGCCTAAGATTTTGCATAAATTCAAGGCCCAGCTCTTCATTACAGTCAAACCCATGTTTCATAGCCAAGAGCCAGTAAACCTCAAATTTATAAGCTGAGAAATGGTCACAAAAAAATGCTAAGTATGCTATGTAATAATAGTCAAATTCTAGCCAAGAAGCTAAGAACCCAGTAATAGCTCATGACCTCCAAGATAAGACTAGGTTTAAAGCATGAGTTCCAACTCTCAGTGAGATAAATTTGCAGCCCCAAATTTGTCAGTTACAAAGGCTAGGGCTTGAGCTTGAAATTGACTCATAGTGACAACCTTTAGACATAGTATCCCAAGTTCCAGGTATATCCCAAGTGCCGACCAAGGATCAAAACATAGAGGGCTTCAAGTCATAACCCTCAATTTGTTCCCAAAAATTACAAAATGCAACACAAAGAAGACTCAAAGATCAAGAGAAAAGATAATTTGATGAGATTTCAGGTCCAATGAGACAAAGAGTAAATGTCAATGAATGACTACATTGTACAATAGTCAGCCTCAAAAAAACTGCTAGTACCAACTTGCATATGCCTTTGAAGATTTTTAAAGCTTGAATTGTATTTGAATGGTCTAGTTTTCTAAATTTAAGTTTGTAATAGTTTAAACTTAGGTCTCTATAGGCTTAATTTTAAATCTAGTATGTGGGTTGGTTATTAGGTATTGAGTTTAACTCAATTCTTTTATAAAATATATTGTAATATCTTTAAAAGATATATTTTTCAATTACCAATATTAGGGCAAGTTCAAAGCACAATTGGTGCATGTAATTTAGGAGGTTTAAAGTTTGGATTGGGAGTCAATTTGAGGAGGCTATTTTATAGCTAGATTTGAGCTTTTCGAGGAGTGATTTTAGGAGGTCTTGGATTTTTAGATTGAGGATTAGAGGGCTACATAAGGGGAACGGGTTTTTAGTTTTAGGGGTTTGGAGTTGTGGAAAGAAGGGCTTAGCGAGAAATTGAGTTCTTTTGTGCCATTTGAGACATTTTTGTAACCATTTATAGGTTTTGAAGGATTATAAAGCAGGTTTTCTTATTACATCTATTCTTGAGTATTGAATTGATTCCTTTTCTTCTTTCTGCATTAAGTGTTTATCAATTCTACAATAAGGAGAAGTGAGTTATTTTTTTATTCCTCCTCCAGGTTGTAAAATATCCAAACCTTTTTGCAGAGAATGTATGTTTGTTGTTATATTCTTAATGTTTATGGTGTGTACCCTAATAGTGGATTCTAGTCAGCCTATATGTCAATCAGTGAATGATAGAGCCAATCTCACTAGTAGTTATGATTTTGGAGGCCGGTTTAAAGATCCTGATAAGTCTGTGCCAAGTTTTTGGTGTATCACCCCTTTTCCACATTCAGTTTTAATATTTTTCCCTTTTCCCCATTCAAGTTTCAGTCAAGAGATGATATTCCAAATTAAATAGTAACCAGCCTAGAATCCAGAGATTCCTTCTCAATCAGAGTCCACGTATAGCTCAAGAAGGTTTCTATTGTTAGGATGAAATATATACACACCCCTAATGCCTAAGTTACGGTGACATTTCTAAACCTAAAGAAAAACAATAGAAAGGATTAGATTGAAATTTTTATTGCTTGAGTGATCTTGTTGGTGATAATACATTGATGTTTAATGTTGTGAAGTATTTGTCGATTGGATATGTGGTATAATAGGTTGCGTATTGAGTATTCTTGATTCATGTCCAAAGGATGACATATTTGCAATTATGTTTGTTTGAGAGATCTTTGGTGATGGATTTGAGGAAGTAAGAGGATATTCATTGAGATGTGATGTGATTAGAGGCCTATAGATTGATTGATTAATAGGGAAGGGATATAAGTCCTCTATAATGTAATACTTTGGTTATCTCTAATTTTTCAGATCATCTAACTGGGTTTTCATGTCTTTCATTTTTTGTATAAGGATATTAGTTTTCCATTGTTCATACTCCATGTTGGGGAAACTTTCTAAATAGAAAAAAGGGTCTATGACATCATAGTAATTTGTGTTCTTGTTTTTCTTCATATGGGAAAAATGAATTGAATTAAATGTCATCTAGGTTGTTCCTGGTTTGAGATCCGATGAGAGGTCTCTGACCAAAAGGGTATGGAAGAGATATATTTATTGAATAGTGGTAAAATGGAATCACACCTATTCAATGTAATGTATGGGGGAAATATGAGATCCACTCCTAAATCCAAATTCCCAAAGGAGAGATCAAATTTGATCAACCAAAAGGTTAATACACAATCAAATCAATCTATGGAGAACATGAAAGAGAGAGAAAACCTTATATTTCCCTATGGAGAATTGAGCTTGAAATATGAAATAATTGAAATACAAATACTAACCTCAAAATAGGGCAAATCTGGAAAATGCCAATTTTTTATTTATGTGTGTACTTTTAGGCAATTCTACAACCTATTTTGGACTGGAAATGCCGAGACGAAGAAAACCCAGAAATCTTTTATCTTTCTGATAGCAGGTAGTCTTTGACCCTCATAAAAGGTCAAAGGCTACATTCTTTATTTGAAGGTCAATTCTGACTTTGTTCACAAATCTTGAAAGTTCACCGAAAAGGGTATCCAAATTTGATCTCAGATCCAAAATTCTGCACCTATACCTGCAAGAAAAAGGGGGTTTTTTTATTTGTATGGGGGGTTTGCCTTGGTCAAACCCCAATTTAGGAATTAATCTTGAAATTGAATTGAAATGTAGTGTGCATAAACAAAGAAAATGAAACAATTCACCTTGCTTATGTTGAAGTCCTTGTAGAGGATTCAAATCATTGAATCCACAAGTAGGTATGCTCCAATGGATGTAGAATGTAGGATGTCTCAAATCAATGGCATTTGATCTTCAACACCAATCTTGAATAGATCTTTGCATATGAGGAGGCTAGGATGAATGTAGAAGGATGGATCTTCAAGGGGGCTCCAAAGAGATTTAATCCTTCAATGGCTAACAATGGATCTCCTTGATGGATGAATGCTTGAACACTTGAATGCTTGAAGACTTGCTTGAATGCTTGAATTCACTTTCTTGCACTTGAGAGCTTGAGAGATATGAAAACTTGATTGAGTGATGGATCTTCAAGGGGGCTCCAAAGAGATTGAATCCTTCAATGGCTAACAATGGATCTCCTTGATGGATGAATGCTTGAACACTTGAATTCTTGAAGGCTTGCTTGAATTCACTTTCTTTCACTTGAGAGCTTGAGAGATATGAAAACTTGATTGAGTGATGGATTGAAATGAGAGAGGAAGGCCTCCTTTTATAGTGAACTAGGGCACAAGCCTCTAGAGAAGGCCAACATTGGGGAATTAAATCCCAATTAACCTTAACCCATAGAAATGGACCCATATTAAATGCAATTTAAGGATTTACCATTCTGAAACCCGAAATGGCTGACCTGGAGGTGGGAAAAAGAATATTTCTGAAACTCGATAACAAGAAATCAAAAAAACTTGAAATTTGAACTGGGGGTCAAGGACGAGGTCAACTCTACCCTAGGTCAGGGTTGAGGTCAACCTTGACCTAGGCCAAGGTCAAGGTCAACTTTGACCCTCAAGGTTGACTTTGACCTTGAGGTCAAAAACCTCAGGACCCTAGCCCAGAATGCCAGGAAATGCATATATGAAGTGAAAATTAGGTGTAGAGGAAAGTAGAACAAGGGGGAAAATCTAGATACATGCAAAGACCCAATAAAGGTGCTTAACATGACCCTGGACCACTTACTCAGAGGGCTAAATGCTCTTATCATGGAAGTGCTTCCATTTTAAGATGATACATTAAGCCCCCACTTTAGCAAGAGTATGGACTCGATGCAAACTCTTGGTAAAGGAGATCAGAATGAAAAGATAATCTTATCATAATCCAAGGGACAAAGAGAAACCTTAAGCCCCCAGGGACTCAAGTCTTCATCGACTCCTAGATCACAATAAGAGAGACATCTCTAGAGAAAGAAAGAAGGTGTAATTACCTCACCCAATGAGAACTTATGTCCCATCGTGAACCACACAAGGAAATGGCGCAACTAGAAAGATGGAATTGAACTGCCTAGTGAATGTGGCTACTCACTAGTAAACCCATCAAGGATTTACCCTTCGAAAAATTATATTCCATAAGAATAAAACCAAAAACAACAGAGATCCAATCTTAAGGACACCTTCGACCTTAGGGGATCAAAATATATGTATATTTGAAACTAGAGAGATCAAGAGATCCTAAAATATAAATCCAAGCTTTAAGGATTAGTTACTAATCCAAAAAGGGAGAAAAGGTATCTTGAAAAATATGTGCATATCAAAAAGTGTGTGTGTGCAATAGGTGAGTAGAGTGTATGCCCCCATGTTAAAGTCATTGCAGACACTTTAACAGGAGCAATGGCCTTAATGAAAACATAAACAACTCCACTGATTACGTTTCCATGTCGAGATGCCCCCAGATGAAGACAAATCAAGGGAAATATCATAGAAACATATAGAGAACACAGAAGGGATCTACCTACCGTGGGGTCAGTATGATCATAAGATAATATATATATGATATTATTGCAAATTAATTGACATCATTCCCCAAATAAAGTAGAACTACAATCACAAAGGAGGAAAGATCACATAAGATATATGAAGGAGAATCTTTTCGAACCATGACATGGAGACCAAAAAGAATTAGTACTACCATGTCTCGAATCCAAGTAGATTACACAAGGAAACATTTACGAACAATAGCACATTTACGACATAACATTAAACAATGCATAGAAGAATAGAGGTACATATAGAGGAATTTGAACAACAATTTTGATTCCTTTATCACCTTGCACCAACTAAGTAACAAGGATTGTATAAAATAATCTAACAACATTTAGCAAACACATTATGGGAGAAGCACAATACAGTAGGCAAACACACAAAAAAGCTACCATGAAGGACAAGTCAATCAAGCATGTTGCCTACTCTCCCCATCTCATTGTATATCATTTAGGGAAGGTGGGTAACTCGCAAGAGGGACTATATCCAACACAATAGGAATGATAGCTAGTTCCAAACAAGGATCCTCTTAAGAATCACAATGTTTGACACTAGGTGTAAGAGTTAATTGTGATGAAAGCATATTAGGTAAATCAATGTCAATGTCAATAGTCTCATATTCATCATTAACATAATCAAGAGTATCTTCTTCATCCAAATTAATCAAAATAGGATCTAAGATATGAATAGAATCATCATAATCATGCATCTTAACATCATTATTAGTAACCAATTCTTCTAACACATCATGCACAAATTTATCCAAAGAAGGTAGAGATCTTTGAAGAATAGAATTACAAGCTTTAGCATGAGCACGATGCTTTTTATGATGTTCATTAGCAGATCGATTACGATTTGATTTATTTCAAATAGGTTGAGAACTAGGAATAATCATAGGAACCTTCACATGTTCTTTAGGAAGATGAATAGGATTATCAGCAATAGGAGGAACAATCACAGGATCTTTGATAGGTTCAATAGAAGGAACTTAATTAACAGAACTAGAAGCCATATTTAAAGGAGGTATAGAAGGTGTAGGCAAAAGGCCATGATTAAGATCCATAGGAGGAATACTTAATTCAAGAATCTTGTGATGTTTATAAGCTTGATATGAACGAAAAAGATTATTAGGTTGAGGAGGACATGAATTAGGTAATGAAGGCCAAAAGAAATCTAGAATTAGGTATTGTTGGAAATATAGATGCAGTAACTGAGAGGGGGGGTGAATCAGTTAACCACAAAATATTACCACTGATCCCTTAAATATCTTAACAAATTATTTACTATACCACTCGATAAATATACAGAGAAATGCTAAAAACTTGATTCTTGAAATGTGTAATAATTAAATTGTTCTTAACCATTCATCACTGATTAAATAAAGAAAATAACATGAACACAAGAGACACTAGATTTACCGTGGAAACCTAATATGGGAAAAACCACCAATGTAACCAGTTACTATTTTTCACTCTTCTAAAGTGATGCCCGGTTAGAAGCCAACCCAGTAAAAGGTTACAAAACACACTGTTAGGTGTGACCTTGTTAGAGGATTTAATCACCCTGCTAGGAGTGGCCTTGTAAGAGGTTTTGAAACAATTCAATAGAACTATTACCTTGTTAGAGGATTTAAAAAATGGTTGTTAAACCAACTCGGTTAAGAGATTTTGATATCACTGCTACAATTGCTAGAGAGTAACAATGAAATAACCTACAACTGAATTGCTGAATATAGATCTCTGTTCTGTTTCACTAGATCCTTACTGATCAATTAAATCTTTGCTACTCCTCAAGGATATCTGAACATCCTTCAAAATTCACACACACCTTTCTTCAAAATGATTTATAAATGATGTATATCTTTTATTCACCATTTGACCTTCTATATATATATGCCATTTCATAATCATTTAGATTGTCAAGTTAGCACTAAAAAATTATTATAACAGTCGGATGGGATAAACAAACTGTAATAACAAAATTCTTTGAAAGGGCCGACCTTGCTTGGTAAACATTAATCCTGAAAAGATTTCCTTCGGTGACCAAGAGAACTCAGTAACCACAACGAATTCTGCAACATCCTTTGGAGACCAAGAGAGCTCGGTAACCACTAATTTTCCTTCGATAACCAAGGAGGCTCGGTTAACACTGTTATCCTGTCATGTTTCCTTTAGACACCCAAGAGAACTCGGTAGACACTAAAAATCACCTAGCTGACCGACTGAGCTCGGTAGATGCTGAGAACCGCTTAGCTGACCGACTGAACTCGGTAGATACTGAGAACCGCTTAGCTAACAGACTGAACTCAGTAGATACTAGGAGTGATAATTGATATGACATTTATGTGACATCAAAGACAACACATAGCTAATCCAACAATGTCCTTCAGACAATTGTATTCAACAATCTCCCTCTTTGGCATTAATGGCAACACAACATGTCATAGCACAATGAAATTTCACAGAGAAACCAAGAGTAAGAAACATATCCTTAGCTTCATTTTGATTCCCATCATCTTCAACCTTCTTTCTCTGACTGAGAACTCTCCCTCTTAACTTCTCAAATTATTCTTCTTATAAATTTCTTGAAATGACAGCAAACTCTCCCTCTTTGACAACACATGCCAAAGATAATTTACACAGTTTTGATAAATATCAATGTACCTTATGTACTGATTCATATGCAATGATTTCCTGACTATGCTGCATCAACTGATTGATCTTCAACATGTTCTGGTTGATGCATCACTAAAATTTTATTTAGTGAACCTCACACAGGGGAGTGACCCCTAACTTGCCTCTTAGATACAAGAATGCATCCTTAGGTAGTGGTTTGGTGAAGATATCTGCAATTTGTTCTTTTGTATGAATATATTCCAATCTGATTTCCTTGTCCTGCACCAATTCTCTGACAAAGTGATATTTAATTGCAATGTGCTTAGTTTTGGAATGCATTACTGGATTCTTTGAAATATTTATTGCACTTTTATTATCACAAAACATAACAACTGGCTCTTTGATCTCAACCTTCATGCCTTCCAAAAACTGTTTAAACCATATAATACTAGAGCAGTTTACTACTGCAACAACATATTCTACTTCTGCTATGGATTGGGATGTGTAGTTTTGCTTTTTACTAGTCCAAGATACTAACCTCTTGCCAAGAAAGAATGCACCACCACTTGTACTCTTTCTGTCATCAATGTTTCTTGCCCAATCAGCATCAGTAAACACTTTTAAATCCAGATTGCCTCCAAATTTATACCACAAGCCATAATCTTCAGTTCCCCTTAAATACCTCAAGATTCTTTTGATTGCCATCATGTGATTTTCTCTGGGTTTAGCCGAGAATCTTGCCACTATTCCAACTGTTAAGGCAATATCAGGCCTTGTGTGTACTACATACTATAATTTTCCAATCATTGATCTGTATAAGGTCTGATCTACTTCTTTTGAATCATCATCTTTGGTAAGCTTCAGTCTAGTACACATGGGTGTACCAACTGGTTTTGAATCTTCCATACCAAATTTCTTAAGTATTTCCTTGATATATTTAGACTGAGTAATGTAGATACCATTTTTGTTCTGCTGAATCTGAAGTCCAACAAAGAATTTTATCTAACCAAACATAGACATTTCAAATTCTTTGTTCATAAGCTCTAAAAATTCTTTGCACTGATCATCATTTCCTGTAAACACAGTATCATCCACAAATATTTCTGCCAAAACAATTTTGTTATCTAATCCTTCTTTGATGTATAAATTGTTGTTGTCATTAGCCCTTTTGAAATCAATTTGAGTAAGATAGTTATGTAATCTTTCATACCATGCTCTAGGAGCTTGTTTCAGACTATACAATGCTTTGTATAATTTTCAGACCATATCCCTTTTGTCTGGATCAATAAAACCTTCAGGTTGCTCAATGTAGACTTCTTCCTCAAGAATACCATTGAGAAAAGCAGATTTGATATCCATCTGATATACCTTAAATCCTTTATGTGCTGCATATGCAAGTAAAGTCCTCACACCTTCTAATCTTGCAACAGGAGCAAAAGTCTCTCCATAATCTATTCCTTCTTCTTGAGAATATCCTT
The DNA here is from genome assembly GCA_027943335.1 of Chamaecyparis obtusa. Lineage (NCBI taxonomy): Eukaryota > Viridiplantae > Streptophyta > Pinopsida > Cupressales > Cupressaceae > Chamaecyparis > Chamaecyparis obtusa. Next base: position 682,044 of record BSBK01004242.1, read on the forward strand.
TACATACCAATCTTGCTTTGTTTCTTGATACTTGACCATCTTCATTCAACTTATTTCTGAATACCCATTTTGTCCCAATTACATTTTTATCTTTAGGCCTAGGTACAAGAGTCCATGTCTTATTTTTCTCTGTTTGCTCTATTTCTTCATTCATAGCCTCAATCCAACTTTCATTTTCTAATGCATCTTTGACATTTTTAGGTTCAAAATCAGCAGATAAACATGTACCTTTTAGTTTACTTCTTGTCATAGTACCATCTAATTTGTTTCCAATAATCTGATCTGGTTTATGATGCTTTCTGACGTACTTGGCTAATATAGGTTCCTTGCTTCCTAAATGAGTTACATTGTCATCTTCTTCATCTTCAAGTTCAGATTGCTCGGGCTCGGTAGATACTTGCTCGGTAGCTTCAGACTGAGACTCGGTACTTTGTGACTCGGTTAGAACTTCTTCTTGTGACTCGGTTACTGTACTGGGCTTGGTAGATGTAGTCTCCTTACATGTGTCTGGCAATGTATCAAGTTCGATGTAAACAAATTTTCTGTAGTCCTCTGGTTCCTTTTTGCTTTCTTCTTCAATCTTTTCTGCAAACTCATCAATTCTCACATGTGCACTTTCTATGATTTTGTGAGTAGACAAATTTAGACATCTATATGCCTTACTTTTGCAAGAATATCCCAAAAATATTCCTTCATCACTTTTTATATCAAATTTTCCTTTTCTAGATTCTTTTAAGATGTAACATTTACTACCAAATACTTTTAGGTAACTTACATTTGGTTTGTAGCCATACCATAGCTCATATGGAGTCTTGAATGTGTCTATTCTCAGCTGTACTTGGTTCAAGGTATGAACTGCAGTGCTGATAGCTTCCTTCCAGTATTTCATAGCAATGTTCTTTTCAATCATTAGAGTCCTTCCACAGTCCATGATAGATCTATTCCTTCTTTCAGCTATTCCATTTTGCTTAGGAGTTCTCGAGGCTGATACCTGTCTTTTGATTCCTCTTTCAATGCATAAATTATTGAATTCATGGGAGATGAATTCACCACCTTTGTCTAATCTCAAGCATTTTATTCTTTTTCCTGTTTCCTTTTCTACTCTTGCTAAATACCATTTGAACTTCTCAAATGCTTCAGACTTTTCTCTTAAATACATAACAGTCATCATTCTAGAATAATCATCAACAAAGAGAATAAATAATTTTTCTCCAGTATAGCTCTCAATTCCAATAGGTCCACATAAATCAGTATGCACAATTTCCAAAATATCTTCAGATTGATAGTTTTTACTTTTGAAACTAGACTTTCCCATTTTACCAATTTGACAATTCTTGCATAGACCAACATCAGGTTTCTTCAAAGTAGGAATACCTCTTACTTTCTTGAATTTGCTTATTTTCATCATGTTGTCAAAATTTACATGACATAACCTTTTGTGCCATAACCAACTTTCTTCAATTTGAGAAATAAAACATGAGTAATCACCAAGATCAAGATAAAATAGGTTACCTTTGGTTTGTTTGCCTGATCCTATCAGTTTTCCTTTGTCATCCAGCAGTCTTGCTTTTCCATTCATGAATTCAACCTTGAATCCAATGTTGATTAGCTGTGCTACACTTAGAAGATTATGCTTTAGTCCTTCAACCCAATATGCATTATCACATATAAGTTCTTTGGTTAATGAAATTCATCCCTTTCCTTTTATACAACAAGGTTCATTGTTTCCAAACCTTACATTACCACCATCAAAGTTTTCAAAGTGTTCAAACTTGGTCCTATCACCAGTCATATGATGTGAACATCCACTATCTATAATCCATGTATCATTCTTTCTTATATGAGAGATAAGTGCCATCTCATCTTCATCATTATCAGATTCATCTTTTACAGCAATGAAAACAATTTCTTCTTCACTATCATTCGAATCTTTAGCTAAGAAACATGTTTTCTTACCTTTATCCTTGAATGATTTGAAATTTTTCTTGCCATTGCACTTGTAATTTTTCTTCTCATCTTTGCTTTGCTTGTTTGGACACCTAGCTACAATATGACCAATTTCTTCACATGAAAAATAGATTAAGGGAGTTTTACCTCTGTATTTTCCTCTGCCTCTTGAATACTTCTTTGCAAGTAATGCTTCAATAACTTCAAGATCGCTATCAGAACTTTCCTCTGATTCTTCTTCACTTTCTGATTGGATTTTCTGCCCTTTCTTGAGTGAAAGTTTGGCCTCAAAAGCTGATTCAATATTTTTAGAAGTTAGAACATAGTTGTCATAGTTATCCAGTTCAAAGGCTGTCAATCTTCCAACTAAGGCATCCAAAGTTATATTGTGATTTTCTTCACATCTTCTTTCTTGAATAGCAGAAACTCTTATTGCATAAATAGGGAGTAATGTTCTAAGAACCTTACTTATAACCGTTTCATCATCAATTTTTCCTCTAGAAGCTCTGATTGCACTAACACTTGTCTTGATCCTTTCAACATATTTTGCAATGTTTTCTTCTTCTCTCATTTTCATTTGATCAAACTGTCCTCTTAGGCTCTCTGCTTTGGCTCTCTTCACATTGTCATCACTGCCATAGATTTTCTTCAGCTTGTTCCACATTTCATGAGCAGTTGTGCAGTCTTTGATTTCATCAAATTCTTCATAGCTAAGAGTTCATGCAATGTCTATCATCATAGTGTTATGGTTCTTCTTCTCTACAATGTCTTCAACAGTTAATGTGCCAGTAGGAATTGTATATTCTTGATCAATATATTTGCATCCTGAATCACCAATGGAAGCTAGATGTAATCTCATGAGACCTTGCCATGCTGAAAAGTTATTTCTGTTAAGCCTTGGAATTTCTCTTTTATAAGACATCCTGATCTTTAGCTTAGGTCCTTGAAACCCTTCCTGCAAGCACCAAAAGCTCTGATACCAATTGTTGGAAATATAGATGCAGTAACTAAGAGGGGGGACGAATCAGTTAACCACAAAATACTACCACTGATCCCTTAAATATCTTAACAAATTATTTACTGTGCCACTCGGTAAATATACAGAGAAATGTTGAAAACTTGATTCTTGAAATGTGTAATAATTAAACTGTTCTTAAGCATTCATCACTGATTAAATAAAGAAAATAACATGAACACAAGAGACACTAGATTTACCGTGGAAACCCAATATGGGAAAAACCACCAATGTAACTAGTTACTATTTTTCACTCTTCTGAAGTGATGCCCGGATAGAAGCCAACCCAGTAAAAGGTTACAAAACACACTGTTAGGTGTGACCTTGTTAGAGGATTTAATCACCCTGCTAGGAGTGGCCTTGTAAGAGGTCTTGAAACAATTCAATAGAACTGTTACCTTGTTAGAGGATTTACAAAATGGTTGTTAAACCAACTTGGTTAAGAGATTTTGATATCATTGCTACAATTGCTAGAGAGTAACAATGAAATAACCTACAACTGAATTGTTGAATATAGATCTCTGTTCAGTTTCACTAGATCCTTACTGATCAATTAAATCTTTCTGCTCCTCAAGGATATCTGACCATCCTTCAAAATTTGCACACACCTTTCTTCAAAATGATTTATGCATGATGTATATCTTTTATTCACCATTTGACCTTCTATATATATATGCCATTTTATAATCATTTAGATTGTCAAGTCAGCACTAAAAAATTATTATAACAGTCGGCTGGGATAAACAAACTGTAATAATAAAATTCTTTGAAAGGGTCGACCTTACTCGGTAAACATTAATCCTGAAAAGATTTCCTTCGGTGACCGAGAGAACTCAGTAACCACAGCAAACTCTGCAACATCCTTTGGAGACCGAGAAAGCTCGGTAACCACTAATTTTCCTTCGATAACCGAGGAGGCTCGGTTAACACTGTTATCCTATCATGTTTCCTTTAGACACCTGAGAGAACTCGGTAGACACTAAAAATTGCCTAGCTGACTGACTGAGCTCAGTAGATGCTGAGAACCGCTTAGCTAATCGACTAAACTCGGTAGATACTGAGAACCGCTTAGCTGACCAACTGAACTCAGTAGATACTGGGAGAGATAATTGATATGATATTTGTGTGACATCAAAGACAACACATAGCTAATCCAACAATGTCCTTCAGATAATTGTATTCAACAAATGAAGGCCAAAAGAAATCTAGAGCAGCACAATCTCTAGGACTAGAAGGTTGATATAAGCTATGATTAACCATCTTCACTTCTTCATCATGAACAAATTTAAGACATTTATGGATAGGTGAAGAAATAGCATGCATGGCATTTAACCAAGGAAAACCTAGCTTAACTTGAAATTGATCAAAAGTAGGAACCACAACAAAGGTAGTGTTCACAATTTTTCCACAGAGTTCAACTGATAAAGTACTAGAACCAAATGATGGATAAATAAAACCATTGCAAGTTTGAATCCACACATCTGATGTATTATAAGAGTCATGTTGTAAGCTTTTCATAAAAATATTTTCTTCAGTAATAACATTGACTAAGGATGTAGGATCAACAAGAGAACCATGAGTAGGTTTCTGAGAAATCCTAGCGTAAATGTAAAAGGGACCATCAAGAGCTTTAATAGTCTCAGAGTCATCAAAGGTAATCAAAAGTTCCTAAGGTCTTTTATTCTTAGGTTGTTATCAATGTTTAGGTTGAGTTTTTCAGTTTAGGTTTAGGTTTTGGTCGAGGTTGAGATTTAAGTTGAGGTTGAGGTGGAGATACAAATTGACCAACATGCTCCACTTGATTAACAACATGATTGAGATCATCCATCTTTGAATCATATACAATTTCCATAGCAGATGGTTGAGCAATGGTATTAGTATCATGCGTAGGTAAAGGATTCGTATAGATTTGAAGGTTTTGATTAGGAGGAGAGACAAATTTGTTCCCACTACCATCAAGATTATCAACAGATAAGGCATTAGAGTCAATTAAGACTTGAACCTTATGTTTTAAAGAATAACACTTTTCCGTATCATGACCATTCTAATGATGATATTGACAAAAAGCATTTTGATCAAAAGATTTAGATGCAATCGTAGCAGGTAAAAGAGGTTGAATAGGAGGTAAAGTAATCATATTAATAGTTAACAACCTATTCATAGTAGCATGTAAAGATTTAGAAAGAGGAGTAAACATACGATTTAATCAAAAAGTACTGGATGCAGAAGTGCCATTGTGAGATGCAATAGCAATTTGATCAGCAACTGCATTCACTTGTTTGTTTATCTTGACATAGTTGTTAAATTTTTTAAATTTGTTTGGATTAGGAGTAGCATCACTTTTATCAACTAGAATAGGAGCCATTGGAGTGTTTCTCTCAAATTGAATCACTTGTAATTGATAATCATGAACCATTGTACAAAGTTGTTGAAAAGAGGTAAATTCAGTAAGCAGAATCTTATATCTAATATCCTTTTGCAAATTTGAAATAAATATATGTCGAATATCAATATCAGGAACAAGATAGGAAATTTGAGCATGAAAATGCTTAAAGCTACCAATAAATTCAGTCAATTTTGCTTTAGCACTTTGTTTACAATGCATCAAATCAGTCAAAGACACTTGCGGGCCAATGTTGTTTTGAAATTGTTGAATAAAGGCATTGGCAAGTTTTGGAAAGGAATCAATAGAATAAGGAGGCAAGGAACAATACCATTGTAAGGCCTTGTCATGGAAGGTTCTAGAAAATAGTTTGGCTAAAATCCTATGGTCATGAGTGTAATCACTACAAAGGATTTGGAATGTTTTAACATGATGAACGGGATCTCCTTTTCCATTATAATTCTCAAGATGAGGCATATCACCTTGCTGAGGAACAGGAGTACGAATAATATCCAAGGACAAAGGACTTCCCATGTCACATGTAGGAATACTAAACTTGTTTTGAGTTAAGGAAGCAAGTTGTTGTTGTAAGGATGACACAGTTTGAGCCAAACTGATGATTGTTGAATCATTAGAGGAAATAGGAGGAAGAGCAACATTAGACACACTAGGTAAAGTGTAAGAAGCTATAGGAATAGAAGACACAATTGGAGGAACACTAGGAACTACAATTGGAAGTGGATTGGAATAATTAAAAGGAACATTGTGCTATGAAGGTTGTGATGTAGGGAGGGACATAGGAGGAACACTCATAGGAATAGAGGGAACTGTCACAGTCACAAAAGGAGTATAGGTAGGAATACTAGGAAAGGATGAGAAGAGGGTTCAACAGTAGTGATAGGAGGAATCAACCCTAAATCTTGAGCTTCTTGAGCTAAAGGTTTAACATTTGATTGCACGAGGTGAGTAATACCATGCAAGAGGTTAACACCTTGATCTCTATCATGAAGAACTTTCTTAAGAGCCTCTATAGCTTGAATAGAATCTTGATTATGGTTCTCTTGAATAAGCTAATTACCCATTTTATCAAGTTCAGTTGAAATTTTTTGGACTTGTTCAAGAGGAACTCTTAAAGTGTTGTCCTCATCATGAGATGAGTGAGAATAGTTTTGCTCCATAGTAGGATTGGAATCATGAAGAATCAAATTATCATCCGGGATCCTAAGGAAAGGAGAGAAAGATTCAATATCAAAGGCACCCATGAGTCTACCACTTCTTCTAACCAGAATTTTATAAGTAGGACTAGTATTAGTAAAGCTCATAAACCAATGTAATGAAAATGAACTAAACTAAGAACACATAAAGCATGAATTTTTTTGTTTTTTTTTTAAATCTAATTAGCATGCAAGATCTAACACAAAAGAAAAATCTAATACCAACAAGATAAAAGGAAATTTACCACAAAACACAATAGGGCATCCAATTCCATAAAAGAAAGGAGAGTAAGTATGTCGGGTTCACCAAAATGAATAGTGATGGTGAACACACAAGGTAAGACAAAGGGAAATCTAACACCAAAAAGAAAGAGAGTAAGCTCATCGGGTTCACCAAAATGAATAGTGGTAAAATGGAATCACACCTATTCAATGTAATGTTTGGGGGAAATATGAGATCCACTCCTAAATCCAAATTCCCAAAGGAGAGATCCAATTTGATCAACCAAAAGGTTAATACACAATTGAATCAATCTATGGAGAACATGAAAGAGAGAGAAAACCTTATATTTCCCTATGGAGATTGTGCTTGAAATTTGAAATAATTGAAATACAAATACTAACCTCAAAATAGGGCAAAACTAGAAAATGCCAATTTCTAATGTTTGTGTGTATTTTCGAGCAATTCTACAACCTGTTTCAGACTGGAAATGCCGAGACGAAGAAAATCTAGAAATCTTTTATCTTTTTGATAGCAAGTAGTCTTTGACCCTCATAAAAGGTCAAAGGCTACATTCTTTATTTGAAGGTCGATTCTGACTTTGTTTACAGATCTTGGAAGTTCACTGAAAAGGGTATCCAAATCCAATCTCAAATCCAAAATTCTACACCTATACCTACAAGAAAAAGGGGGTTTTGTTGTTTGCATGGGGGTTTGCCTTGGTCAAACCCCAATTTAGGAATTAACCTTGAAATTGAATTGAAATGTAATGTGCATAAACAAAGCAAATGAAATAATTCACCTCACTTATGTTGAAGTCATTGTAGAGGATTCTAATCCTTGAATCCACAAGTAGGTATGCTCCAATGGATGTAGAATGTAGGATGTCTCAAATCAATGGCATTTGATCTTCAACACCAATCGTGAATAGATCTTTGCATATGAGGAGGCTAGGATGAATGTAGAAGGATGGATCTTCAAGGGGGCTCCAAAGAGATTTAATCTTTCAATGGCTAACAATGGATCTCCTTGATGGATGAATGCTTGAACACTTGAATGCTTAAAGGCTTGCTTGAATGCTTGGATTAACTTGCTTTCACTTGAGAGCTTGAGAGATATGAAAACTTTATTGAGTGATGGATCTTCAAGGGGGCTCCAAAGAGATTGAATCTTTCAATGGCTAACAATGGATATCCTTGATGGATGAATGCTTGAACACTTGAAGGCTTGAAGGCTTGCTTGAATGCTTGAATTCACTTGCTTGCACTTGAGATCTTGAGACATATGAAAACTTGATTGAGTGATGGATTGAAATGAGAGAGGAAGGCCTCCTTTTATAGTGAACTAGGGCACAAATCTCTAGAGAAGGCCAACATTGGGGAATTAAATCCCAATTAACCTTAACCATTAGAAATGGACCCATATTAAATGCAATCTAAGGATTTACCATTTTGAAACCTGAAATGGCCGACCTGGAGGCGGGAAAAAGAATCTTTCTAAAACCTGATACCCGGAAATTAGAAAAACTTGAAATTTGAATAGGGGATCAGGGATGAGGTCGACTCTTCCCTAGGTCAGGGTTGAGGTCAACCCTGACCTGGGTAGGGTCAACCTCGACTTTGACCCTCAAGGTCAAATTTGACCTTAAGGTCAAAAACCTCAAGACCCTAGCCCAAAATGCTAAGAAATGCAGATATGAAGTGAAAATCAGGTGCAGAGGAAAGCAGAATGGGGGGGAAAAGCTAGATACATGCAAAGACCCGATCAAGGTGCTTAACATGACCCCAGACCACTTACTCAAAGGGATAAACACTCTTATCATGGAAGTGCTTCCATTTTAAGATGATACATTTATATTGATTTGAAGTGTTTGGAATATGATTCAAAAAAATTTTGCAGTGGTTCCCAAAATCAAAGTGTTTCTTTTGAAAAATAAAGTCTAATAGAGAAAGGTTTATCTCTATGGTTAAGAGTTGTTGATATTTGATTGACTTCTAGGTTCTAAGGACCTACAATCCTTGATGGAAAACTTTGAAATCTTGATCTTAAATTTATTTTGACAAAATTTATAACATGAAATTTGGATGCAAGAAACAAAATGAAAAGCACAACACTCACTTCAATCAATATTCCTAGCAGCTAAACACTAAGTGTATGTTCCAGAATTTTTTGACTAGTCTTGCACAAGATGAGATTCCAGATAATATACCTAAGGTCAATTTGGTTATACATGGTTGAAAAAGGTGGATTCTAATTAACTAGTTTCTAGTAATGATTTTGTTCAAAGAGCCTACTTTTACCTCTCTTTCAAGAGTTTCCTGTATGCCAGGAAGGTTTTTCGCAATCTGTGAGGACTACTCGAGGAAGTTTTGTTACATTTTATTTTTCCTTCACCTCATTAAGGATGAAGGTGTTTCATTTTATAGTCGATCAGTTTACCATGGCTAAAGTAGTTGTATCCCACTTTGGGCTTTACCTCTCACCAGCCCCATTAAGGCAAGTTCTTGGGAGGTATGACCTTTAAGGCTCAAATTAATCTACCTACTGAAAGAAATGAAATGAAACTAAGAGAAGGTATAGGAGTCTAATCACCCTAGGAAGGGTGAGAGCATATCCATAGTACTCTTAAATTTCAATCACAATATACATGGGGAACTCCATTAGGTTTGGCATTTTGATCACCCAAAAGAGGGGAGAGAACGGGCCTATTGGTTTTGTTCATAGGCATGTGAGGTCTTCCCTAATTAGTCTATGTGATTAGAACTTTGAAAATGCTACAATCTAAGAAAATGAATTAAAAGAAAAGGTTTGGGGATTACCTTATTCAAAGCTAGGCAAACCAAGGTACATTTTTTAGATTATTTTGTTTTTCACATGTACCTAGGCAATCATTTCAGCTCCTAAGCATCCACAACAGCTACCACACATGTTAGTCCAATGAAAGAAACCTAAGGTGAATGAAAATCAACATGGATAGAAAATTCAAAATTTACCAAGGATGTGTTAATCCTAAGATCATATTACTGAGAGGGGAGGGGTGAATCAATAGTCTACCAATTATCCAACTTTTTATCCTTTTAAAACTTTACTGCAACATTCATAATTTAACCTTTAATAGTAGAAAATGAAAATCATAACCATAAGTTCATCCATAAAATAATGGAACACTTGAAATAGATTTTTATCTCATGGAAAACCTAATCATAAAAAAAACCATAGTGGGAATTAGTACCCACTAACTGATGTACTTTTCTAAACTACACCCTATGAGGAGATTAACCCTGTTAGGAGTTTTACAAAAGCACTGTTAGGTGCTACCCGGTTAAGGGATTTACCTTTAGTCCTTTTAGGACCTTTACCCTGTTAAGAGTATCCTTTTTAGAGGACTTCAAACACAAGCTAATGTGCCACCTTGTTAGAGGATTTATAAAAGGGACCTGCTAGGATCCACCCAATTAAGGGATTTTGATTATTGCAACTATTAGGGAACTACATGAATAATGATATATAGAATAGCACTACCTATTCTTGATCATATACATTGAATCACACAATTACTTCATACCACACCTATCTCTACATTGGCTTGATCGCAACTCTCACTTCACATCACACTTGCCCAACACATGATCAACATTATAAAGTATCAACTTCATCCTTTATATATTGTTCATCAAGCTCTTAAGTTTTCCATCACCTTGGGATTTCCCTAAATGACTTACTATTTAAATTTCAATATTCACACTTGGAATACAACACATCAATACACATATCTCAATGCATAAAACAATTTTCCTACACCACGTCAGCCAATACGATAATTTAGATAGAAATTTTAGTTCAAGAGTCAAACACATTTTTACTACATACTTTCTTCCTCTCGAATCTTCTCCATACAATATCATCAAACAATGTGATTCCAGATAATCACCTCCAATCTTTAATACACTTCACGAGATCATGACTCACTTAACTAAATACACCACAACACCTTCACCGATCAAATATTTAATCATTGTAGCTCAAGAACTTTGACACTTCAACCTGTTAACAACTCTGACTTTGTTCTTTGATCATCTAATCTTCACTCTAGTCATCCAAATCAGTTACAATTGTAACTATAGAATCCAAACACTACTAGAAACCATTTCTTGTAATCACATTACAAGAAACATGAAAGATTTGAAAAACCACTGAAATCACCTATCGCATGTCACTAACTATTCTAGCAGTTGCACTATTATCCTCCATCTTATCATAACTTCCTTGTCAATCAATATCAATAGTAGAAGTCATACATTTAATATTCTACGACATCCCTTATCCTCTCAGAAAAATTTCTACAATTGAAACTTACCGAAAAATCTTGATCATCATCATTATATCCAACAACATACTACCAACAATAGATCAATACTTGACATCAATGAAAACTCAATAATTGATCATCATGTAATCAAATCTATCTCATTAAAACACAAGTAATCACTTATCATCACTGCATCATTTAACATCATTTACAAAAACAATCTCCCCCTTTGGCATTGATGGAAACACATTCTCATCATTACCAACAACACTAGGAACACTTCTTAACAATCTTCTTTATTTACATTCTCTCCCCATAATTCTAATCTCCCCCTTTGACAAAAATAACAAAGGTTTCAAACACATATGAAATCTTCTTTTTTAGACTATGACTCAACACAATACTTCATATACTGCTCCCCCTAAGAAGTTGGCTTACAACATCAATCCAACCCTTAAAGATATTCACTAGAATACACTATAATTTATGCAACTACATCTACTCTTAATTCACAATAGATAAGGGAATAACTCCTAACTTACCTCTTAGATACTCAAAATCATCTTTAGGTAATGGCATTGTGAAAATATCAATAGCTTTCTCCTTAGTTGGAACATACTCCAACTTTACTTCCTTCTCTTGTACCTATTCTCTAAGAAAGTGATACTTGATAGCTATATTCTTAGTCTTAGAGTGCATCAATGGACTTTTAAAAATATTAATGGCACTTGTATCATCACAGTAGATAACCACCAGTTCAATTACATTTTCCTAAATTCCTTCAAAAATCTATTTAATCCACACAACCTATGTACAATTAATTACAACAACAACATATCCAGCTTCAATTGTTGATTGTGATATATATTCTAATTTTTGCTAATCCAAGATATAAGCTTATCTCCAAGAAATAATGCACCTCCACTTGTGCTCTTCCTATCATCAATATTTCCTACCCAATCAGCATCAGTAAATACACTTAATGAAAAATCACCTTTGTGTCCATACCAAAGACCGTAATCTTCATTTCCCTTAAGATATATGAATATTCTCTTTACCGCAATCAAATGTGATTCCTTAGGATTAGAAGTAAATCTAACCACTAATCCAAATACTTTTTTTTATATCTGGTCTATTGTGTGCAACATATTGTAGCTTACCGATTATAAATCGGTAAAGAGCCTCATCCACCTCTTTAGAATTTTTCTTTTTTTGACATTTTGCAACCAGTTACCATAAGGGTACCAACCAGTTTTGAGTCTTCCAGCCCAAATGTTTTCAATGTCTCCTTCACATATTTGGATTGACTAATGTATATACCCTTTTTTAACTGTTGAACCTACAATCCAATAAATAATTTGATCTCACCTATCATAGACATCTAAAATTCTTTCCTCATTTCATCTGCAAATGATCTACTCTTCATTACCATGAAATATGATATTATCAACAAATATTTTTGCAATCAGTAACCTATCATCTTTCTCAATCTTCAAATATACATTACCATTGTCACTTGTCCTTGTAAAACCAATCTGAATCAGATATGAGTGCAATCTCTCATACCATGCTTTGGGTGCTTGCTTCAATCCATATAAAGCTTTTTGTAATTTTCACACCATGTTCTTACCTTCTTCATTAGAAAATCCTTCTAGTTGTTCAATGTATACTTCTTCTTCCAATACACCATTGAGAAAAGAATATTTAACATCCATTTGATATACCTTGAATCCTTTGTAAGAAGCATATTCAAGTACTATCCTTACACCTTCAATTTTGGCCACAAGTGCAAATGTTTCACCATAAACTAGGCCTTCCTCCTGCACATATCCTTTGCACACAAATCTTGCTTTGTTTCTTATTACTTCACATTTCTTATTCATCTTGTTCCTAAAAATCCACTTAGTACCGATTACATTCTAGTCAATCGGTCTAGGTACTAATGTCTAGGTCTTATTCTTCTCAATCTGCTCCAGTTCTTCTTCTATAGACTTCAACCAATCATCATCTTTCAATGCATCTTTTGCAGTCTTAGGCTCAAGTTCAGAAAGAAAACATGTGTTTTATCTTGTTTTTCTTCTTGTTAAAACATCAACATTTTTATCACCAATAATTTCATCAGGGGAATGATTTGATCTCACATACCTTGGCAACATCAGTTTGGTTCTAGGAGTACCATTAAACATTTGAATCGGTTCCTGTTCATTAACCTGTCTCTTAATCAGTTCTATTGTAGAATCTTGTTACATTGATTGTACATATACAAACCCATGATAGTCATTTGTTTCTTTTTGTTAGATAACTAAGAGGGGGTGAATCAGTTAATTCTAGTAATCCTATAGTCCCAAACTCCCAAATGTATATTCAAACTTTTTCAACCAAATAACCAACTCAATAAGATAGCATTAACAATCTTTCTATTCATTTACCGAATACCAGTAAATTCAATACTGTGAATTACCGATTAATCCAAATATGAAATATGTAAAGTAAACTAACAATCCAATCACATCAAATACACATAACACAATAATTTTAATGTGGAAACCTTGCTAAGGGAAAAACCACCTAGGACCGGTAACCCAAAATATTTCACTCTTCTAAAGTGAGCTTGGTTAGGAGCCAACCTTGTTAAAGGTTACAATGCACACTCTAAGGAGTGACCTGGTTAAAGGATTTATCACTAATAGTTAACTCTTGACCAGCATTCACTATGGGGTCAAAAAAAAAACCATCAGCATTCATGGAATGTCATATTGAGATACAAATAAGACTGTTAAGTCCACTAGGTTAAGAGATTTAGCTATAACAATGATTAAACTAATACAGTAGTAATCTGATTCAAAATACAACTAAGATTGCAAATTTTCAGATCTATGCTAAGCTCAAAATACCTCCTCTGATCAATAATCACTTCAATCCTTCAATATATTCAGCTTGGTCAGTAATACTCTGATGCTCAGTAATGTCTGCAATTTTGCTTGGTTCTGTCTGTAACTAGTTTGATCAGCGGTGCATGAAAACTTCCTTCAACATGATTTCTCCTGTAGTCTTCAATTAGCTTAGACTCAATAATGAATCTCATGTCTCTTTAAATAAATGTCATAAACCATTTTCTTCTCATCCATTAGATTTTCCTCTTAATCTCCATCATCCATTTTTCCACTTCAAGCTTCCTTAGTAGATGTGTCTCTAACACATTTCATCCTCTTCCATTTGATCAATCCTAAATTTTTTTAGGTGTTAGATCCCCATAAATAACTTTATCTTTTACCTTAGAATCATAAGCAACTTTCCAACTCATCAATTCAGTCAGTTGTTATAAACTTTAATTGTTTCTCTCACTCGGTCAATACAGAAATGTGTCGGTGAATACTAACTCAGTTATTACTAATACTCTATATATACTGCATTGGCTCAGTATATACAAAAATCTTCAGTTACCGACCACATTAACTTGTTCAATTCTGATCTTCAATAAATAAAAAATTCATGTAATATAATCAAGTCAAAAAAATGATGCCATAGACTCGTCAATGCATTACCCAATGTATACCTTATCCATATCTCCATGTCCATCTCATCTTCATGTAGATATCTCTTTCCTTTACCATTTTTTCTTCTTCAGATGTTTGTAACTATCATGCTAAGTATAGTCAAAATTAGTTGACATCAATGACAACATATTGACTAATTTAATTTCCTTACATATCACATTAATAGCTCAGTAATCTCTAATCATTGTCTTTCACTTGTCCATTCATTTCATCAAGTTATTCAATCAGTTGTAGATTATCAATCTCTCCCTTTGGCATTGATGGTAACATAATATGAAATATGTCATAGAATACCAAACATATATACTACATATCTATCAGTAAATGTTGAAGCTCGGTAAGCTCTCCCTAGCTTGATTATTTAATATGTTTAATCACTACATAGCATTTTAGCATTATAGGCAGACTCTCCCTGTGAATTTGATCTTCTTCTTCCTTTCTGATACTTCTCTAATTCTCTCTCCCACTGGATAGATATTTGACTTTCTCTCCCTTCTTTGTGTTCTCTCTAACTTATATTTCATATGAATCTTTCTCTCCCTTTGACAACAATGCCAAAAATAATAAATAGCTCTCTTAATAGCCAAAAATATCTCTGTTGTTTGGTTTAGATCATGTGCATTCATGTACAAATATATAATTTTCCTGTTCCATCTTTCACAACCTTAGGAAACCTAAAGTGTGAACAATATGCATCAACATCATTTGATTTTTTGATAAAGTATAGGGTGATGCAACCTCCTGATCACCTTAGTGACCAACAGATAGGGGATGGACCCCTAGTCTAGTCCTCAATTACTCAAATGTATCCTTTGGTAAGAGTTTAGTAAATATGTCTGTAAGTTATTCTTTAGATTTCACAAATTCCAGTTTCGCTTACTTTTCTTGTACTTGTTCTCTCAAATAGTGATACTTAATATATATGTGCTTTGTCTTAGCATGCATCACGGGATTCTTAGAAATATTTATACCACTTGTTTTTCCACAATATATAATCACTAGATCAGTGATCTCTTCATTCATGCCTTTCAATAGTTATTTTATCCATGCAATGTTTGAATAATTAGTAGCAGCAACAACATATTTTGCTTCAGCAATAGATTGAAAAATACATGTATGTTTCTTACTTATCCAAGTAACTAACCTTTCTCCTAAAAAGAATGTTCCACCAGTTGTGCTCTTCTTTCATCAATATTTCCAGCCCAATTTCCGTCAGTGTAAACTTGTAGTTCAAAATTGCCTTATTTCTTATACCATAAACCATAATTTTCTATGATCTTCAAGTATCTCAGAATCCTCTGAACAGCAGTCATATGTGATTCCTTAGGATTCGTAGAAAATATTGCTACAATACCAACAGCATGTGCAATATCTGGTCTACTATACACAACATACATCAATTTACCAATCATTGATCTATATAATGTCTGATTTACCTCGATTGATTGATCATCTTTTGTCAATTTACATCATGTGACCATCGATGTATCTACCGATTTTGAATCTTCCATTCCAAAATTCTGAACAACACTTCTTTGGTATACTTTGATTGTGTTATGAATATCCCTTCATTTTGTTGTAGAATTTTCAAACCTAGAAATAATTTAATCTCTCCAAACATTGACATATCAAATTCCTTTCTCATTTCATCAAAAAATGCTTTGCAAAGATTATCATGTCCTCTATTGTCACTTGTCCTCACAAATATAATACTAATAAGATAAGCATGCAGTCTTTCATACCATGCTCTTTGTGCTTATTTCAATCCATACAGTGCCTTGTGAAATTTACATACCATGTTCTTCTTATTTGGGTCAACAAAACCTTCAAGTTATTCAAAATAAACATCTTCCTCAAGTATCCCATTTGAAAATGCAGATTTAACATCCATTTGATATAATTTAGATCTTTTTTGTGTAGCATATGCAAGTAGTACTCTAACTCCTTCAAGTCTAGCAACTAGTGCAAAAGTCTCACCATAATCTATACCTTCTTCTTGTGCATATCCTTTACAAACAAGTCTTGTTT
The DNA here is from genome assembly GCA_027943335.1 of Chamaecyparis obtusa. NCBI lineage: Eukaryota > Viridiplantae > Streptophyta > Pinopsida > Cupressales > Cupressaceae > Chamaecyparis > Chamaecyparis obtusa. Next base: position 698,717 of record BSBK01004242.1, read on the forward strand.
TGGTTCTAGTGACTTCACCATTCTCATTCAACTTGTTTCTGAATATCCATTTGGTTACAATTACATTTTATCACTCAGTCTCAGTACCAATGTCCATGATTTTTTTCTCTATCTGCTCAATTTCTTCATTCATGGCTTTAATCCACTCCTCATTGCATCTCTAATATTTTTAGGTTCAAATTCATAAACTAAAGATGTGTTATGTCTCAACTTACTTTTTGTCATCATGCCATCTTGTTTGTCTCCAATAATTTGGTTATGTGGATGGTGTCTTCTCACAAATTTTGCTTACACTTTCTCTCTTCTCTGTTCATCAGTTGGTGCAGGTTCAATTTCTTCCTTGGTAGCAATTTCTTGATTCTTGATCTCTATAGGATGTTTCTCGGTGTCTTTATCTTGTTGCTTGGTAGCTTCTACATGTTGCTCGGGTAGAGGGTCAGGTATCTCAATGAATGTATATCTATTGTAGTCTTCTAGTTCTTTCCTGCTTTATTCATCAGTTTTCTCAGCAAACTCATCAACTTTCACATTAGCACTTTCAATCATTCTATTAGAAACCTTATTAAAATATTTGTAAGCTTTTCTCTTAGTAGAATATAAAGGAAGGTATTAAGGGAAATTACCTTTGGCATGTTTTAACTATAAAGAAATTGGTCATATTGTAGCTAGATGTCCTAACAAAAAAGATGATGACAAAGACAATGACCGATTTGGTAAAAAGAAGAATGATATAAGAGATAACTGAGATCGTAGAGGCAACTGACACTATGATAGAAGAAATAACCAAGACTAAAAAGATAAAGGCAAGAAGGCATGTTACCTTGTTGGAGAGGATGATGATGACACTAACACTGACACCGAAACGGATGAATACATTGAGGTGGCATTTGTAGATTTGAAAGAAGATTGAGAAGAAGAAGAAAGGTATGTAGAAACAACACTTATTTCTGAAGTTAGCAAGAATGATACATGGATTATTAATAGTGGTTGTACACATCATATGACTGGTGATGAGGAAAAATTTGAATACCTTGAACACTATAATGGAGGATCTGTTAAAATAGGTAATGATATACCTTGTCAAGTAAAAGAAAAAGGATCTATCATGTTGAACAATAAGATTAAATGTGAAAATGCATATTGGGTGAAGGGACTTAACTATAACTTGTTAAGCGTAGCATAGTTGAATAAATTAGGTCACCGAGTTGCATTTGAAAGTAGGAAGGTAAAGATCTATGATGAAACATGAAAGTTAGTCGGTATTTGTGAATAATCTAAAGGTAATCTATTTTGTCTTGACAATGCTAAAACTTCTTATTTAATGGATAGAACTGAAGATGTATGGTTGTGGCATAAAAATTTATGTCATGTGAATTTTGACAACATGGTTAAGATTAGTAAGAAAAGAAAAGTTAGAGGTTTACCAAGCTTATCTAAACCTGACCATGTCATGTGCAAACAATGTCAAATGGAAAAAATGTCAAAATCTAGTTTCAAGAGAAAGACCTACTCATCTAAAGCTATTTTAGAGTTGGTTCATACCGACTTATGTGGTCCTATGAGAACTCAGAGTTATTATGGTGACAAATACTTTATTCTATTTATTGATGACTACTCTAGGATGATGATAGTTATGTTTTTGAAAGAGAAATCTAAAGCTTCAAAAATTTTAAGTGGTATAAAGCTAAAGTAGAAAAGGAAAGTGGAAAAGAGTTAAAATGCTTAAAATCTGATAGAGGAGGTGAGTTTATTTCTGATGAATTCACTAACTTTTTTAATGAGCATGGAATTAAAAGATAGGTTTCTGCACCGAGAACACCACATCATAATGGTATTGCTGAAAGGAGGAATAGATCCATAGTTGATTGTGCTAGAACACTAATGATTGAGAAAGATGTTGCACAAATTTTCTGGAGAGAAGCTGTTAGCACTTTTGTATACATATTGAATCGAGTACAATTGAAGAAAGATTCAAACAAGACACCTTATGAGTTATGGTTTGGGTACACACCTAATGTAAATTATTTCAAAATTTTTGGAAGTAGATGTTACATTCTGAAAGATGATAGAAATGGGGAATTTGATTCTAAAGGTGATGAAGGAATATTATTAGGATATTCTACTAAGAGAAAAGCTTACAAATATTTTAATAAGGTTTCTAATAGAATGATTGAAAGTGCTAATGTGAAAGTTGATGAGTTTGCTGAGAAAACTGATGAATAAAGCAGGAAAGAACTAGAAGACTACAATAGATATACATTCATTGAGATACCTGACCCTCTACCCGAGCCACATGTAGAAGCTACCAAGCAACAAGATAAAGACACCGAGAAACATCCTATAGAGATCAAGAATCAAGAAATTGCTACCAAGGAAGAAATTGAACCTGCACCAACTGATGAACAGAGAAGAGAGAAAGTGTAAGCAAAATTTGTGAGAAGACACCATCCACATAACCAAATTATTGGAGACAAGAAAGATGGAATGATGACACAAATTAAGTTGAGACATAACATAGTTTAGTTTATGAATTTGAACCTAAAAATATTAGAGATGCAATGAGGAGTGGATTAAAGCCATGAATGAAGAAATTGAGCAGATAGAGAAAAAAATCATGGACATTGGTACTGAGACTGAGTGATAAAATGTAATTGTAACCAAATGGATATTCAGAAACAAGTTGAATGAGAATGGTGAAGTCACTAGAAACAAAACAAGACTTGTTTGTAAAGGATATGCATAAGAAGAAGGTATAGATTATGGTGAGACTTTTGCACTAGTTGCTAGACTTGAAGGAGTTAGAGTACTACTTGCATATGCTACACAAAAAAGATCTAAATTATATCAAATGGATGTTAAATCTGCATTTTCAAATGGAATACTTGAGGAGGATGTTTATTTTGAATAACTTGAAGGTTTTGTTGACCCAAATAAGAAGAACATGGTATGTAAATTTCACAAAGCACTGTATGGATTGAAATAAGCACGAAGAGCATGGTATGAAAGACTGCATGCTTATCTTATTAGTATTATATTTGTGAGGACAAGTGACAATAGAGGACATGATAATCTTTGCAAAGCATTTTTTGATGAAATGAGAAAGGAATTTGATATGTCAATGTTTGGAGAGATTAAATTATTTCTAGGTTTGAAAATTCTACAACAAAATGAAGGGATATTAATAAACCAATTAGAAGGATTCCTATCCTTCCTAAAATGATTCAAGGAGTTAGGTATCTAAATCATGATTCCAATGCCACTGATGGCACTAAAAATGGAGTTATCAAACTCAAGATATGATGAAAAGAGTGAATGTCTATCTAAATGCATATGAAGGGAAATTAGAATTTAACATAGATAAACCCTAACAAACCCTAACAAAAACCCTAATTTTGAACTATAAATAAGGGAAGAGAACTCATACCTACTCATTCTTACCATTTACAGATTCAAAGAGAGAAAGCAGAATGCCAAGCAGAGAAGAACTTTGAGCGACACGTATGGAGCTCTTAAGACAATGCCTGGCTACCGGACAGCCACTTCCTGAGGTAAGCTTGCTGTTGTTGATTTCTATAATATCAAATTCTTATTTTTATAGGAAAGGTCAACCCTGACCCTTAAAGGTCAACCCTGACCCAGTTATGTCGACCTTGGCCCTTAAAGGTCAACATTTTAGGAAGGTCTGCACCTTTCTAGAATGAGGTCGACCTTGACCCAAAAAGGTCGACCCTGACCCAGGAAAGTTGACCTTGACCTAGTAAGGTTGACCTTGACCTAACTAAGGTCAACCTTGACCTAGTCAAGTTGGATATATAATTTTGTGATTCTATAGTGCTGATATGATGTATGTTTGTGCTTATAGGACTTGGTTCATCTCTGAGAGCACCCCTTTGGAGGGCCACTACTAATTATCAAAGAGAGATTGTCCGAGCTGAGTGAGGATGAGATACAGTTATTGAGAGATGTAGGACTTTACTAGGTAATAGTCCTATTATAGATGAGACTCCACCGAGCCATATTATTAGCTCTTATAGAGAGGTGGGATGAGGACACATGTTCCTTTCATCTTCCCTTAGGTGAGATCACTGTGACACTGGAGGATGTATATAGGATCCTATGACTTCCAGTCTGAGGCAAGCATGTTAGACCAATAGTACAATGGGGTCTTGAGGATATACACATAGATGCAGAGTATTACTTAGGATAGGTTCCACATATGAGAACCCGAGCAGATCAGATCACTCTATCAGCCATACTAGCAGGCCTAACACCCTTGGTATGGAGGGTGATGTTGTGTATACTTTCCTTGGTTGTAGTACCCAACATAAAGGGTATAATATTTTTAGCACCTTTAACCCATCTTGTACACAAGATGGAGAGTGATAGGACTATCTTCACGTGGGGTCATAGCATACTATCCCACTTATACCACGAGCTATGTCAGTTGGTGAGATATCAGTGAGAGAGTCTCATGGTATGTACACTTTTTCAGATTTGGTTGTTTGAGCACTTCACATGTACACGACCACATGGTGTTCCTGTGATGGTAGATGCTAGCAAACCAAGAGGATTTTTTTAATCCACTGAGAGATGTATGGTAGCATAGAGATATCCTCTATTGGAGGGTATGTCTAGACCATGTTCCAGGCACAGATGTGATATGGAGACCATATTGTCACATGAAAATGTGGCCAGATGCACTACACCATATGAGGCACTCACAATAGCATAATCTATTAGAGGGTCATCAAAGTTACATAGTGATGACATACTACTATGACTGAGTGATGAGATAGTTCAGTTTGATATAGGGGGTTCCTAGAGAAGTATCTCGGTACACACTATTAGGAATGGGAACACTGAGAGGGGGGGTGAATAAGTGTTCACTTTATTTAATCTTTTTACTTTGCTCCTTAAAATTAACTTGAATTCTTAAGTATTGAAATGAACATTAACATAAATAAGAAACATGAACACAAAACATAACACCAATGTGGTTATGAGGAAACCCAAATAGGTAAAAACCCCGGTGGGAATTGACACCCACTAATAATTTTTACTAGTGTTTTATGATCCTTGTTAGAATATCCTTAACCCTGTTAGGAGTTGCTTTACAATATGTTTAGTACAATGACCTAGTCAAGGGTCAAACTATGTTAGGAGTCTTTTACAATAACCCTATTAGGGGTGTGGACTCACTATCCTAGAGCTCACTACTCAAGTGGTGAAGGTTACAACCTTCTGATCTCAGATACACACTATATTTGTTGGATGAACTAGCACTATGACACTACTTATCTGATTAGTTCCTTTGATGTGTTGATGAATTTACCTCTTGAAAATCTCTAATACATCTTAAAAACTCTTTGCACATTTCTACTCTACTTGTCTTAACTCTATAACAACTTTCATATCTAATTATAATGGCACGTCTAATATTTATATGCGCATACAAAACAATTAACTAGGTCGGCCCTTTAACCGATTACATACAATGCTTCCAAATTAATTGGCTCAAGTGTGTTTACAAAAAAACATCATTAAGTGTCTATAACCTAATTACAATAGGCGTGTAGCCCTTAAACAACAATAATATAACTGCTAACCAAAATACCAATAGTCGGCTGCTTGCACTGTTCTTCTCTGGCATTCACTGTCTATGCAACTTGAACTCTCTATATCTTTCTCATACTGAATCTTTTGATCATGCACTCTTAGACTTAGCATGAATATAATCTTACCAACTTAACTTATAGGGAACATACCATAATTATGTTGTATGCATGTGCATTGATGCTTTGACCTTCAAGTACTCTGTATACTATCTAGTCTTCAACACTTAGCTAATTTCTGATCTTCTCATCAAGTGCGCTGACTCCAAAAAACTATATGAATTTGTTTCCATAATGAAAAAATTATATTAATTCATATACACCAATATATTCAACTTTCCAACAATCTCCCCCTTTGTCATTGATGGCAACTAAGGAATATGGAAAAGTGACTAACTGTCCCTTAATACTTAATCATACTATATCTTATCTCTCCCTTATATCTTCTTACTATACATAGCTATAGCTCCATATTCTATACATACTCCCCCTTTGAAATTAATGATAAAGGTGTTACAAAATTGAATCTATACAAGTACTTACACTGAAAGTACATCTGGGTATGCAATTTGTAGATTTTGGATCTCTTGCTTCCAAAAGGCAATCAATGCATTGATTGTTTGGAGATGGGCACATAAGGCATACTAAAGTTTCTCCATATTCTCCAAATATGAACTAGGACCTTGATCATATGTCACCATGGAGGCATCGATCTCCTTGATATTCTGATTCAGCGCATCTAGGGAGGGTGCAAGAGCATTTCTAAGTTGAGTCTGCCTAGCCCTTATCTTTGACATTTCTTTTTTTGCCTTCTCAATTTTTTCAATCTATCCCTGTACATTGCTACACATGTTTATATTAGTAGAGGGATCTTCTATTAACTACTTCACCTTTTCAATCAAGGCCTCTGCTTCTTGAATCTTCTTGTAGTGGTCGGCTGTCAACTTATCTTGATTGATACAGTTAGCAATAATTCTTCTTTCTTTTGTTGAAAACTCTTTCAAATTTTATTGTCCAACTTTGAGTGAACTAAGGTCAAGTGTAAAGTTACTAACCAATTCACTTAGCCTTTTCTTTCTATACTTATCTTCTGCAAATTGAGATGCAGATTCTTCCAAGCTAGCAAAGTTAGTTTTAAAGGCTGTGAGGATGTTGCTAACATCATCAACTGCACTGACCTTGGATACTTTCTTGTCTAAAGCCAATAGGCTGTTCAATATGTTCACTAACTCCATGAATAAGGGATTCCTCATCACTTGTTTCTCTTTGGCTTTTTCCATAGCTAAGACACTAATCTTGATCATGTCTTCTTCTCCCCGTGAGTCCAAACTGGTTGTGTCAGGTGTTAAAATTGACAACAATGAAGCTGAGTGTACTGGAGTGATAGGAGTACTATCCATTACTTCTTGTTTGACTCTTATTTCAACAAATGATTTATCTATTGGTTCTTTTTCTTTTATCTCTACTTCTCCTTTTTATTTTTATGCTTCCTTTTCTTTTTCTTTTTCTTTCTTTTCTTCTTCTTTTTCTATCTCTTTTTCTTTTCCTTGTTCTTCCTTTTCTATCACATCCTCAATCAGTACTTATTGTTGACTAGGAGGAATGTTGCTACATAGATTTTCAGCCTCTTGAGTGCTTACAAAGGCTTATTCAAACTTTTCCAAATCAGTATCTGAGGCCACCATTGCAATCTCAACATTGTCAATGAAAATTGTTTCATTCTTGTGTGCTTTTGTCATAGGTGCGGACTTCTCTGCCTCTATAGGTACATCAACTGCATGCATTGAATCATGTGGACCTATAGATGGTACATTTATGGTCTCTGACTCTTTTGCAACTTTTGTGGGCACTTGAGTTGTGGGCACAGTAGCTGGATACATGTGCCTATTCATGAAGACCTTCTCAAAGGTTTTCTCTATTTCCTTTGCAACTAACTCAAAGTTTTTTGTCCATTATATGTAAGGTTCTTGTTTTTGTTCTGAGGTGTGGCTTCACCAAATCTAACAATAACTTTTTCTCCTCTAGAGAACATACTAGAAAACTCTCATCTAAGATCTCTCTTATTCTCATATCTTCCTCCATTGCTTGTCTCTTTAGGAATTCTAATATGTTCCAAACATTATTTGGAATCATAGTCTTCAGTTCTAGGATTGTCTTTTTGAACTTTAGCATATGTTTGACAATCATTCCATGAATTTTTGATTTATCAATTTCACTATACTTCTCATAGAACTTCCCTACTTGATCTATCCTCCCTTCATCAATAATCCTTGAGCTCAACACCTTGAGACTAGGTTTGAAACTTACTTCTGGAGGTGCTTGAGTGTTCTTTATGTTTCTTGTTACTCGTGAGGATGGATGACTGGTGCTAATCTCTTTCTTCCTCTTAGGAATTTCCTTATACTCAATAGGAGCAGTAAGGTCAATGTTTACCTTGGGTGCAGAAGGGGTATCACCTATTTTACCCTTCAAATCATCAGATTTCTCAATTTTCACATTCTTCATCTTCAGATCATCAGATTCTATCTTTGTTGCACCTACGCTCTCTAATTCCAAAGAACTCTTCTCTTGCCTTGCTTTGTCTAGGTCCGCTTGGGATACTCCATGAATTTTTAGAATCTCTGAAGTGACTTTGGCAACCTTCCTTTTTGTTGTTGCACTATTCAATACATCATCTACTTCTCTTGTTTTCTCTTCATAAGTTCCCCATCTAGGTTCATTGGGGTCCTTAGGTGCTGACAATAGAAATTGAGCATAAGCCTCTTGAATAGGCTCTTCAACTTCATATCTTATTGGATGAATCCATTTTGTTCTTGGTTCAACAACCTCCATGCATGTTGTATCAGGTTCCACCATGAAACAAATTGTGTCCTTGTATTTCTCAATAATACTTTTCGGAATCCTATATCTCATATGCATTTTGACCCTAAATGTCTTCAATTCTAGAGTCATGTAATCCTTAAGGGTACTTTCTATGGATGCCTTAAAGGATATATGTGGCATAGTGGGAATAGATTTGTCTAGATATAAATCAGACACCTTTCCAAGAATATGGAAGTACATATAGATTATTAAACTCTCAAACCTGAATATCTTGGTCTTGTCATGCTTGATGGCTCTTATGTTGTCTATTAGCTATGCGTGCAAGATCTCACATAGATTAAACTCTCCATTCTCTCTTACCAACCTTATTGCTACTAGAATGGTGGTTGTTGACACACTGTTTACTCTGCTGGTGTGCTAGAACCTGTATCCCAGTATCATGGACATCAATTTGATTTCTTTCTCCTCTATAAGCTCTATTGTCATTACGTGCCTATCACTTTTTGATTTGTAGGTTTGTTCTACAAGTTTTCTGACATCCTTTCCCACTAGAAGAATGAAGCCTTTCTTAGAAAGACTTTTCATCTCATGAATTAGGTCACCTATGATCCTTACTGGAACTTCACCTATCCAGAATAGGTTGTCATGAATCTTGCTAAGTAGAATCTTTATCCATTCAGACTCATAGAACTCATGTGCAGTCACATATTCAATTATCAGATGGTTTTCAAGCTATGCATACTCATCCATGAAGGTTTATCAGGTTTCATCATTGTTTCCATGTGCGCTCTTATTCTATCCAAACCTATTGGTTCCTTCTTGCAATATATATATGCCCTGATATCTTCCACATGCATAACACCCATGGGAGTGCAGGAGAATATACCTTCTAGGTCATCTCGTGTGGATTTGAATGGATGCTTCTTAAACACATATCTCTTCTTCTTAGCCACATCAAATACAATGGGAGTAGCCATTACTTACTTGTATATCACTTTCCAAATGAGCTCAAAGACTTTTGAATCGGCACGATGGATTAGGGCTTGTGCAACTGATCAAATACACTTGCTAAACACTAGTGAATCAATCTACAATCCTTCACACTCAAATGCTAGGGCTCCTCTAATCTATAATCACTTTGAATTCAAATGCAATGAGAGATCTAAAATCTTATGGGTACTTTAAAGTAAAAAATTTGCCATTAATGCTTGCCACGTAAACTAGACTTTCATTGAGAATCTCCAACTTTTGTTCTGCTACCTTTCAGGAAGTGCGCTCTTGCACACAACCTCTATTATTCTCTAAAAGGTTAAATCCAAAGGTGCATACTGAGAAGGTGAGTATACCAGCCATGCGGGGGTCTAGATCTAAATTAGCTCCCCCTATGAACCTGGGGGCCATTTATCTAGATGTAGAGGGTGCATCCATTGTGGATGCATCTAATACATTCTCATCAACCTTATCCTTCTTCACCTCTGACCAAATCAAGCTTGCATATTCTAAAGCTTTCACAAACTTGACTTCTCCTTCGGTATCCAGTATTGATTCTTTTGGCTTTTTAGAGCTTTCTTGACTTTGCATCCTTGATCTACAGAACTTTGAGATGTGTCCAACCTTGTTACATGAGTGACAAATAATTGGAGGCCTTATATTCCTCAGCACATTGACATTGGTGACCATATTACATTGTCTAGTTGAGTGACCATTATAGTTACATATCTAACATGTAACATTATGAGAACTTCTTACATTTGGCTAATTCTAATTTCTATGATTATGTTGAGTCTTGTTCTTCTGACTTGTCTTACAATTCATATCTCTATGACCAAATTTATTGCATGTATAATAGTAACCATTGAAAGGTCTTACCTCTGTAAAGTTCCTTGCTATATGTCCATGCTTGTTACATGCATCAAAAGTTTGATCTACTAGCTTGCGCTCATTCTTGGATGGTTCAACATGATCTTTAGCTTGACTTACAATATCCTTAGCATCTATGGTGTCTCCTAGTGCTTTCATTCTTGCTCGCATGTTATCAATCTAATTTTGTGCTTCATTGAATCCAATGCCACTGGTATATCCTTTAAGCTTTCGAGCATACAACTAATATTCAATCAGATCCTTTCTTGTGTGTAATTTATCAATGTGATTCTTAGCCTCTTTCAATTTAGATTCCAAGCTTTCTTTATTGTTTCTTAGCTCCAAGATTTACATTTTTTCCTATCTTAATTATTCATCCAGCTAAAGGTTCTCTTTGATCTGTTCATCATAGACTTCTTGATTGTTGGTTAGCTTATCATCCAATTCTTCAATCTATTCTTTCAAGGATGAATTTTCTTCATTCAACTTCTTGATCATTATCCCTAAATCACTAGTAGAGCATTCTTTCAAATATTTTCTTAGCCTTTTGATGACTGCTTGAGCATCACTGACTTTTTCTTTTAGTTCTTTAATTTCTTTTTCAGATCTATCTAGGTCTTTAAGAGCAGCTTCAAGATTTCTTTTCAAATGTTTCATTTCTACTTTGTCCATGATATCCTCAAGTGGTTAAACTTCTTTCTTGAGGACCAGGGCTCTGATACCAATTGTTAGGAATGGGAACACTGAGAGGGGGGGTGAATCAGTGTTCACTGTATTTAATATTTTTACATTGCTCCTTAAACTTAACTTGAATGCTTAAGTATTGAAATGAATATTAACATAAATAAGAAACATGAACATAACACATAACACCAATGTGGTTACAAGGAAACCCAAATAGGTAAAAACCCTAGTGGGAATTGACACCCACTAATAACTTGTACTAGTGTTTTATGATCCTTGTTAGAAGATCCTTAACCTTGTTAGGAGTTTCTTTACAATATGTTTCGTACAGTGACCTGGTCAAGGGTCAGACCCTGTTAGGAGTCTTTTACAATAACCCTATTAGGGGTGTGGACTCATTGTCCTAGAGCTCACTGCTCAAGTGGTGAAGGCTACAACCTTTTGATCTCAAATACACACTGTATCTACTGGATGAACTGGCACTGTGACACTGCTTGTCTGATCAGTTCCTTTGATGCGTTGATGCTTTGACCTCTTGCAAAGCTCTAATACATCTTATTAACTCTTCGCACACTTTTTCTCTGCTTTTCTTAACTCTATAACAACTTTCATATATAATTACAACGGCGCATCTAATATTTATATGTGCATAAAAAATAATTAACTAGGTCGACCCTTTAACTGTTTACATACAATGCTTCCAAATGAATTGGCTCAAGCGTGTTTACAAAAAAAAATCATTGTGTATAACCTAATTACAATAGGTGCATAGCCCTTACACAACAATAATATAACCGCTAACCAAAATACCAATAGTCGGTTGCTTGCACTGTTCTTCTCTAGCATTCACTACCTATGCAACTTGAACTCTCTGTATCTTTCTCATACTGAAACTTCTGATCATGTGCTCTTAGACTTAGCATGACTATGATCTTACCAACTTAACTTCTAGGGTGCATACCATAATTCTATCATATGCATGTGCACTAATGCTCTAACCTCCAAGTACTATGTATATTGTCTAGTCTTCAACACTTAGCTAATTTATGATCTTCTCATTAAGTGTGCTGACTCCAAAACACTATATGACTTTGTTGCCATAATGATAACATTATATTAATTCATATACACCAATATAGTCAACTTTCCAACATGCACATCCAACAAGGTATTATCAGAGACCTAGCGCTATACATCGGTCATCAGTAGAAGACATTGTAATACAAATGAGATAGAGGATATAGAGATATCCCCAGATGTGGCCTATTCAGGCATCAACCAATACTACATCAGATACTAGAGTCTGAAGGGAACCTACCCCATCTTCCCTGATGACTATCCCACAGGTGATCTAGGCCTTTCAGAGAGGACACACCAAGATGGTGGCATACTAGAGGAGGAGGAGGAGCACCGAGATAGGGAGGAAGCCACCTCCATGGGATCTCCCATGGAGGAGGATAGAGTAGAGGAGAGAGCAAATGAGATGCCCCTAGCTGATAGTACTACTGTGGATGTGCATGTTTTTCACACATCACCACTAAGATCATGACGACCCCCACATGCCCATACAGAGACACCACCTCTAAGACCTAAACACAAAGAGCATGGAGAGAGTAGTCACTCCATGCTCCCACCATCCAGATCCTTCAATGACGCCCAGCAAGGAGATCAAGGTATAAATCATGCAATTGATTTGAAAATTTAACTTAATTTGTGAAGAAAAAGTACTAAAAGATAAATTTGTTTCCATTATTTAGCTAGTGTGGTGTAGTGGAGGAGTTTTGTATCTAAGGTCCTAAAGGATACATGTTTTTCCTACTAACTATCAACCAATGAGCAAGAGTTTCCCATTGGTCACAAAGATCCTAGCAGGTATGCTGATATCTTTGTGTGTGTCCAGCGAGAGCTAAGGTTGTGTAGAGAGAGAGAAGAGAGGCTGATGGTTGACCTATGGAGATCATAGGAGCACATATATGATCTGATCATATTGAGGATCCACATGTAGACTACCGAACAAAGATCTATATCTTCTCATCATAGATCAGAGAGATCTAGGAGCCATCAACCATTAGAGCATAGAGATAGACAGAGTGATAGATAGGGCCTTGTACCACATATGTATCAAACTCAAAATAATTTATAAATGAAAAAATCTCTTTACTAGTTAGTTTTTTGTTTTATTACTATATTTTCATCAATAACATAAAACTTAACAGAAAGAAAGAACATGTATAAATGTATTCAAATGTAATTTGCTAGAATCACATAACCTATAAAACAAACATAACTATTTTATAAGGAATACATAAATACACAAGGAAAGAAAGATGAATTAGGGATAATAATGTTTGAGATGCATAATATTGATAGGTTCCTTAAAAGACACACCATCTATATCAGTAATTTCTGAACCAAAATCCTCAATTACAACAAAAGGTCCAAGCTAATTAGGGCTAAACTTTCCTTTTTCACCAGGAAAAGCATTCAAATTTCTTTGATTTTCATATAATACTAAATCACCCACTAAAAATGATCATTCAAGTACCTTATGATTATACTACTTTTGAAGTGATTTATGATAACAATAGTACATTTGGGACCTTTTCCCAACATCAGGGCATCGGAATTGAGATGGTTTACCATCGATATTACAACACCACCCGATGTTGCAATTTTGCAGTCAAAAAAATGATGGCTATGATTGGTGTCGTAATTAAGATGACTATAGTCATCACAAAAAGGGGGTTTCAACACAGCAAATACACTGTCGTGTCTATTTATAGCCATCCCAATTTTGATGGCTAGATGTCAGACGGAGTTAATTTACTGATGGAAATGATGTCCATGCAATGGTTAACCATCCTAATGTTCCAAAAGATAATCGTCATTGGTAGATTGTCTATCGATGAAAATGCTTTGCATGTGATGGTTGTGCATCGAAAGTTTCTGACAGATTATCATCGCTTTCCTAGAGACATCATAATTGTGATGGAATTAATAATTTTTTTTAAAAATATATATATTTGTCGATCGAGTTTGTATCGATTCAGAATGATACTCTTGCAGATCTAGTTCCATCTGGTTGCATTACTTTCATATCTTGATCAACTTGCAAGGTGGTTTGGTGAGTCAAGGTCTTTTATTTGTGCTCATGATTTGGTTATGTCATTCAGAGATGACTTTGCAGTAGATTTGGTAGATGAAAAGAAGCTAGTGCGGCGATCAAAGATGCATTCTTCTTGATGTGTCCATGGGATATATGCGGACCTGATTGCATTCGGATCTGATTCAAGTGACTTCTTGACTTCTTTGGTCTGAATTGGATGTGATTTGTTCCTATGGAGTGTAGCAATGACTTGACTTGCAGAACTTGCATAATGGAAATTTGTAGATCACTATGGTGTCCGTGATGACTTTGGAGAAGTCTTCTTCTTGGTGAACCAAGTTGAGAGACTTGGATTACAAAAAGTAGGTCATTTGATGTGACTTATAAGACATTGGATGCCTCTTCACAGTGGGTTCACAGTGTGGTCTGTGGTGTTTCTTTGCAACTAGGTTCTTGGTAGAGATCTGTTGATTTGGTAGCCATTGAGATGGATCGATATGACTTGATCTTGGGTCAAGACTTCTTGAGGTGAGTTGAAGTGATCATTGCTCCTTGAAGTGATTGATGTTTCTGATAGATAGTCATCGCTTTTAGTTTTGTCATCGGTTATTCTTTGGTTTCTGTCGTAATTATGATGGCTTACACTATTTTTTAAAAAGAAATATATATTTGTCAGTGCGTTGATTGGGATCTTAAATTATTGAGCTTCTCTTTGTCTCGATAATAGTTTAAAATTCTCTACTTAACAAGGCCAACCATGTGAAGGTGGAAGCTTAGTTGGCCCCTCTTAAGATCCTCTTATGACCCTTTATGACACTTTAAGACCTCTAAGATGTATTCTTAGGGATCGTAAAGGGTCATAAAGGGTCAAAAAGGGTCATAAGGGGTCCTGGGACACAACAGCTGAGAAACATAAATGTAGGCATCATGGTCACAACTGTTTGGAGACACAACATAATTGAATGCTATACCCAGACAATGTAATACAACCACTACTCCTGTAGCTCTAAGTGGACACTGCAGGATCCAAAAACCAAAGATAAGGAATCTATATATAGTTTTTGGATCCTGCAGTGTCAACTTAGAACTGCATGAGTAGTGGTTGTGCTGCATCCTCTAGGTATAGCATTCAATTATGTTGTGTCTCCAAATAATTGTGACCATGATGCCTACATTTATGTTTCTCAGCTGTTGTGATACCTACATTTATGTTTTGTAGTTTTCATGTTTATTTGCATGTTCTTTATGTGTTTGGCTTCTCTCCCTCGCATCAAAAATAAGATTTTCCCACTCTGAATCGAGAATGTACGTGCAACACAAGCAGAATATGCATGGATAGTAGATGGAGCTGAGAAAACACATCGCGTTTACATTTTTTTAATAGGTCAAAATTATAATGTTCGCGATGGTCTATAACTTAACATACACAATTAAAGACCTCTATCAAAATGCAACCCTGTTGTGTTTTTTAGCTCCACCTGATATCCTATGTATATGAATTGAGATTACATATTGAACTAGGCATCTCCTTCTGCATTGCCTGAAACCAAGAGACTGTCATAGTTAACATCTAAAATCATTATTGAACTTTTGTTATTATTAAAAAGTACACTGGTCTCCTTTGTTTCTTGTACACCATCTTTGTCAGCAAGTTTCTTCATGGATGGCCTCCACTTTCTTCCCTGCTACAACTGTAACCACCATTCATTCTCTTGAGGTCATTACTATCTTCTCTATTGATCAGACCTCCACTGCAATTTCTCTGATGAAAATTTCCAAATTCACTTTTTGGTATTCCTTCATCTCCCCTCAACTCCATCACTTATGGTTACAAATCAAGTTCCAAGAATCAGAATGGTGTGTCTCATCATCACAACTAATCCAACATAAACAATTGATTAACCATTCTAGACAAGATGATGATTTAAGGTTTTTTGTGAAGCTTCTAACTTGGTAGTTGCAATCAGCATTTGTATTACAAGTTTTGTTGTTGTTCAAGTAGTGTGTTTTAGCAAAGAACCCATTGAACATTCTAATACTAATTTCTCCCAAAATATGAAATCCACTAAAATTTAGCGAAAACCCCTCCAACATTACAACATACCTTTGTATGCAGCCCATTAACATTTCAAATGCAAGAATGAAAGAAAACATGGAACTAAGCTCAAACACATGTAAATAAACATCAGTCATTATCAAATAAACATCGAGAAATAAACATCAGTCATTATCAAATAAGTTGCATAAATGAGAATCATTTTTTTTTGGCTTTTTCTTTTTTTATGCTTCCCTATATTGTTGCAGAGGCCTATCCATGTCCACATCATCATTTCTTCTTGGTCGTGCACGTGATCTCACTATCCTTTGCAAAGGCGGGTCCTCTGCATTAACAAATAAAAGGCTTCATTAATTACAAACATATTATCATAATTGGGGTTAATTTAAAAATATATTCATTATTGTTACAAGCATTTCAATACTTTAAAAAACATAAATGTGGCGCTCTTTACCTTGTCCAACCACATCATCTTGCCTGACAGCTTGAAACTCAACACACTCATTGGGAACAACTTCTACATCCCCTACAATTGCAATACAAAATGTTTTATTAATCCCAACACATTATAATTAAATTTTTATTACTACTCCAAATTCAATATAACATGTTTACTTGTATTAAATATTCATTAATCAAAATTCGAATAGAAAATGTATACCTTGAGTACTACAATTCACATTAGAATTGGTGCCTCTGTCATGCTCGGCCGGTGCAGTATCAATATCGGTAGGTTGCATTCAAATGTAAATAATTAGTGCATTTATCAACAATATATACATATAAATACAAGACATATATTGAGAAATGTTAATCATTTAGTTTAATACATATAAATATATTCAATTTAAAGTTTTAAACAAATATATAATCAATGTTTCCTTACTTAAAACAAATATATTTGTATACACCTAAAAATGGTCATCTAGACTATTAGCCCCTTGCTAGCATTATTTGCTAAAATCATAAATTGCTTATTCTTGATCAAATCCTAGTTCTATCATTTATTCGATTATTTTCTATGGGCTAGCCATCTTATCCTAAGTCTTTATTTATTTAAAAGGAATATTTCCTCCCCTTTTAATAAATAAAAAGCCCCCACTTTTCCTCTTATCCTAAGTTGCACAAATAAAGCATTATTCTTATTTTATAAAAAGGGAAAAAGCACTTTTTGTCTCATATGGACACAAAATTCAACTCATATTTTCTCATTGGAGGATACTTGTGCACATGGATTGCTCCTCTTTTAAGCTCCACCGTTAATTAAATCTTTTTCCTCTTAATCTCCATGGTCCATTCCTCCTCATTTCCTTTAAAAGGAGAGCTCTCTTCTTCATTCTAGATCCTCAACTTTTTATGCTAATGTTATGCTGCAGGTTTTCTAGGTCATCTTGGAGCTTTTGAAGATTTGGAGCATTCTTAGCTTTTGCATCTACATGTTATCATAGTTTCACTTCTTGCATTATCATGGAATTCTTAGCTTAGATTTCCTTTATGCTTTAGATTAATTCATCTAGCTTAACTAGGAGGCTTTGTAATACTTGCATCTTTCATTTTCATAGCTTAGCTTGCATTTCCATTTCTAGCATAGCATTGCATTGCATTTCATTTGATTCTTGAGGATATTGGCATTCTTGCCCTTGTCTTCATTTGAATCTCCCATTGCATGGTTTACTAGCAAGGTTATTGGCTTAATAGCTCTAGCTGAGAGCATTCTTAAAAACCCTTGCACTCCATGCCGAGGGAGCTATGGATCAATTTTTGAGACCTCATTCTTGAGTGTTCTTGAATGTAATGATTCATAGAAGTGTGACACAATTATAGCACACATTTTTGGTGCCCACCGTGGGGCATAGTAGATAAATTTTGTCTTTTAATTTTTTGCATTTTCATGATTTTTCGGATTAATTTGTGGAAATTCTGCATTCTCTGGTTTTTTGTCTCAGAGTATCGCGCGACACTTCTTAGGTATATCGCGTGATATACCTTATAATACCAGTGCGACACTTCGCATCATAGAAGAATCGCACACACGTATTGAGGTTTATCGCCTGGTGTCGTGCGAAGTATCGCCCGCCTATTATGCAGTATATCGCCCAGACTGAGGTATATCGCCCGACTACATGAAACTGTGTCGCACGATACTGGTGAAGTCTGAGATATATCGCCTGTACCTGACAAAGAGCTATTTTTGAGCTATTTTTTTTTATATCTTGCAAGTTTCAGGTTCTCTGCTAACTTTTTGAAAATTTCTAAAAATTCCAGCGTTTTCAAATCCGTGCCACCCTAAAAAACGGGTGCCCATTTTTGAGAAATTTTTGCAAATGGTATCAAAAATTGAAGTGTGATATATCATTGGAAAGGTCTTTCTGAGCTTAATCCAACCATGATGGTTTCATTTTCAGATTTTTTCATTTGATCAGTTATTTTTGTAGATTATCTGATGTTTCATGTGCTAACCATTGTTAGATTTTGGATTTTGCTAACCTTGTGGGTCTAACAAGTTGTGGTTGTAGGTGCCTCTTGTACACACTAAAATGGTGCACTTCTATGAACCATTACATGCAAGGTTGCTCAAGAATGAGGCTTCACAAAGGGGCTCATAGCTCTCTATGCATGGAGTTGTAAGGGACTATGATGTATTTGCTCTCAGCTAGAGCTACAAGCTTGTGACCTTGCTAGTCAACCACACAACGAGAGATTCAAATGAGGACAAGGGCAAGAGTGCCAATATCCTCAAGAATCACTATGAAAATGCAATGCAATGCAAACTAGTCTATGGAAATGAAAATGCAATAAAATTAAACTATGAAATGGGAAGAACAAGTGTTACAAATCCCTCATATTAAGCTATGTGAAGATTAATCTATTGCATAAAAGGAAATCTACACTAAGAATGCCATTATCATGCAACTATGAAAGCAAATATGAACTAGATGGAATGCAACAAATATCTTCAAAGCTTGGATGCAAAAGTGTCTTCAAAGAAAGCTCCAAATGATCTAGAAAACCTGCAGCATAACATTAGCATGAAAGAGATGGATATGCAAATGAAGGAGAGAGCTCTCCTTTTATAAGAAATGAGGTGAAATGGACCATTGAGATTAAGAGGCAAAAGACTTAATCAACGGTGGAGAAAAAATGGAAGCTTGATCCTTGTGCACAAATATCCTCCAATGAGAAAAATAGGAGTTGACTTTATGTCCATATGAGACAAAAAATGTTTTTCTCCTTTTTATAAAATAGGAATAATGTTTTATTTGTGCAACTTAGGATAAGAGGAAAAGGTGGGGCTTTTTATTTATTAAAAGGGGAGGAAATATTCATTTTAAGTAAATAAAAACTTAGGATAAAATGGTTAGCCCATAGGATAAAAATTCAATATATGATCGAAATTAAGACTTGATCAAGAAATTGATAATGTTGAAAATATTGATTATTGATAAAACTGATTCAGTATTGATAAATCAAATAAATGGGGCCCAAAGTCTAGGTGACCATTTTTGGGTGCATACACCTCTTGCTTGAGATATTTTGCCAAAAGAATGCATGTCAAAAAGGGCTACTAACAATTTTTGTAGGGCTGCCCAAGCATAAAAACAAAAACAAAAAAAACTTGCTTGTTTATTTGCTTTCCTTTTAAGTGTGGCAAAAACTAGTTGCTTCATTTATTAGGCACTTAAGATCTTGTTGTAGGAATTCTTTGGTGGTAGGAGAAGTATGCTCTTCACTATTTTGGTGAACCAAAAAATCTTGACCCATCTTTGAATTTGGAAAACAAGAGGGTAAATGAACTTTGCTTGGTGTGTTTGGGAGAGATTCTTGAGATAGGAGAGTATGCTCTTCACCGTTGTGGTGAACCAAAAACTTTGAACCTCAAGAGTTAATCCACTTTTTATTTAGTTGTTAGAATCCTTTAGCAAGCCTGCTCTTAAGCAATCAAGAGGAACGACCCAAGTGGGGACAAGCTAATACCGAGCTATTCCAACCCACTATAATCTCAAGGCTATCAAGGACAAAAAATCTTGGTAGACATAATACTTGTCTTCGCTTGATGTGAGTAGCTCATGGGATTGCGACCATGGGGAAAGCATTGAGCAAGAATGCTTAAGGTACTCTTGAGGCCGTGAGGTCCTAGTCCTTTATGAGGAGCAAGAAGGGTGTTATGAACGAAAGCCCTTACTATGAACCATTAGATAGAGGCCACCTTATTTTAGCCACTTAGCTTCTTGGTGCAAGGATTGATCCAAGTGGACTTACCCGGATCACCCCAAGACACTCACCATATGTGTTCCTTTGGTTGTGTTTTTGACACTTCTATGACAATGCCAATATCTCTTGTGGGCAACCACTTGGTGTGAGGCAAGGGAGCATCAAGTTGTGGGCCACGTTGCTAAGTAATGAACCTTGTCCTTCTAGGTAGTAATTACTTGAATTGTCTTCGATTGTGCTATACCAGTGTAAACATTCTCAACATTCAAACAAAATGGTAGCACTCATAGAATTTTTCTATTTTGATATCACAAGTGCTTGTCTTGGCAAGGTTGCTTTTGCCCTTGTTTCAAGTGTTCTATGACATGTTTGATCCTATATTATTTGCAAACCTATCTTTTATTTGCTGTTACTGCTTGTCAAACTGAGAAATTGCACTATCCAACCTTCAAACTTGATCAAAATGCTTCAAAACTGAGATTTTTATGTTCACTGGTCAAAGAATCACCCAAATCTGCAATAGTATCACATGCCTTACTGAGAAATATCGCGCGATAGTTCACGCCTACTATCTATCGCTTGCTTTGCCTGAAGTCTATCACTCTGGTATATTAAGCTCTATCACCTAGTATAAGGTGAAGTATCACCTGACTGAGAAGTATCGCCCTGTCTGCCTGGAAAGTATCACCCAGAATCTTTCTATTGTCCTGTCATTGCTGCAATCCAGAGTTACTAAACTTGTGTTTTAACCTATTGTAGAGTGTCTTTTTCTATTCTTATCTGAAACTGGACTATTATCTGCATGCTTAGACTTGTTCTAGACTGAAAAAAATGAGCTAAAACTATTGGATTTGAGTTTAATGAATGCTACTCTTGATCACTTGTCGCATCACGATTACCTCTCTAGCTACTTGCTTATTGAACTTCTTGCTCACTGCTCGGCTTTAGTCAATTGATTACTGTAAGTGCTTGAGCACTTTTGACAAGCCATCTCTCTATTGTTCTACTTTGACAAGTGATCTTTATTAGCTTTTCTTATCTCAAATTTGAGAAACTTTGTCTCATTCTATTAGTCAACCAACATCTCTTTTCATGCCGGTTACAACTCGGTCTCAATTTGAGCAGGAGAGTCATCCTCCACTCAATTATACATAGTTACCTTCTCCAACTAGATGCTCATGAGCACCCATTAGCAACAAAAATTCTAGTTCTAACCAATCTAAGAATTCTAAGGCTACCCTGTGGTACAAAGGAGGTTTCCTCTTTTCTGCATTCAAGACCCCCAAAAACACAGACATTGTCTCACTTACTTTGATTGAACAAGAAAAATTTCAATGCTTGCAAGAACATTTTGAGCATAAAGATAACCAAGCACGCTTAGACAAAGAACACAATCAACAAAGGATGGATGCTGCTAGGCGCATGGCTTATAGAGGGACATTTCATGAGCAACCTGAGACTAGTAATCATGAGCATAGATCTCTTTTTATCAATGGCAACAATGGCAACAACACGCCACCAAGATCTCCTCCAAGACCCACCTTTGGTATGCCTTCCTCACCTCCTAGACCTCCTCCCTCTCAACATGAGGCAGAGGCTGATGATGAGATTTCTAGTGAGGATCTTATGAGATTTGAACAAGATGTGGTCTCCCAATGAATGATACATAAGCTTTTAGAGCGTAATGGTGATCAATATTTTCAATATAGGACTTCTAGAGGATACAAGCTTCCTCCTAGCTATGATGTCAGACAAATTGTCCAACAAAGAGTACCAACTGAATTGGAAGTCCTTCAAGAAGAACTGCGTCGGACAAATCAATGCCTTACCCAAATGGCAATAGAAAGAGAGCCTCCAAAGGTCTCTTTTGTAGAATCAATTTGTGCTCTTCCTTTTGATAAAAGTCTATACATGGTCCCATTTCCTAGGGATATTGAGGTTCCCAAATACGACAAGTATGATGGAAATGGTGATCCCCATGACCATGTGTGTCACTTTTATGCTCTTAGCATGGACTTCCTTCACGAAGACACATTTTTTCTACGATTATTCCATCGAAGCTTAAGAGAACAAGCTTTAGAATGGTTTGCAAAGTTGACACCTCCTTTGAAGACTTTTGATGAGTTGGCTATGTGCTTCACACAACACTATCTTGGTGCTTTGAGACAAAACCAAGGAGAGTTATTTGCTACTTATTTGCAACGTTGGAGGTCATTATATTCTCAATATCCTCGTCAACTACCCAAAAGGGAAAAGATTGATATTTTTGTCAACACTCTTGTTCCTGAGTTGTATTATGATCTAAGGAAACAACTATTCTCCTCTTTCAATGACATGGTTGAAAGTGCATATTGGATTGAGGATGTAGCTATAAGAAAAGGGGATATTGTTATTAATAAAGATGCTAAAGGCAATGGAAAAGACAAGAACAAACCTTGGAATAAAAACAAGTATGTTGTTAATGATGGGATTGTTGATGCTCCTAAAGCTAAAGAGCCTGCTTTCAATCTCTCTAATGCTATGTATGCAGCAAAACAACAAGAAGCTACCAATGCTCATGGTGCTCCTAAACCTCAATATGCAAATAAGCCTACGAAGTCATTTCGAAAGTGAATCTATACCAAGTTGGCAGAACCTTATGATGTGATCCTTAAGACTTTGGTTGACAATGGATATCTTACACTTCCTGATAAACCTGGTAACTGGGATCTGATAAATAAGCTTGATTGGTGGAGAGAGGATCATTATTGTCATTATCATAGAAACAAGGGACATCTGACAGACAATTGTTTTAAGCTTAGGGATGATATTCAAGACCTCATTGATAACAACACAATCTCCACTGATGGCTTAACTAAAAATTTTGATCACACAGCTTTCAAAGATCCTCTACCTAAGCATGACAAGGGGGAAACCTCTCAAGCACATAAGAAGAATCATGATGCTAAGATCCACTATACATATACTTCTGACATGCCTATGATCAACATGGTAGAGCCTGTTGAGAGTGTTCTAATGATGAGGTCTCAAGATGATAATAAAGCCAATCATGGTAAGCCAAAGTTGGTCTTGCAAACACGTGGTAGTTCATCTTCCCGAAGTGAGACACTAAATGCTGTTACTAGGGGGCAAGCCAAGATTGTCCTTAAAACTATGCAAGATCCCAAGCAAGCTTTTCCTTCCAAACAAGTGGCTCCTTCAGCCACCCCTAGCTATGATCTTGTCCAACATTTGCAAAAGACACCAGCATAGATATCTATCCTTGAGTTGCTTACTTTATCCCCTTCACATAGAGAGATTCTTGATGAGGCTCTACGTACAACACATGTTCCCAATGACATTGATCTAGATCAATTTCAAGCTATGGTCAACCACATTTCATCTCCGCTATCTCTCTCCTTTTCTGCAGAAGATGACATATCTATTGCTCACCCTCATAATCTAGCTTTACACATTGAAGTTCTAGTCTATAATACTCGAGTCCGTCGAGTCCTAATAGACAATGGTGCAGGGTTAAATATTGTTTCTTTCAATGTCATATAATAATTGGGTTTGTCAGAATTTGCTATGGATTCTAAGAAGAAGATTACTATAAAAGCTTACGATGAAGTGGAAAGATCTTCCAAAGGTCTTGTCACACTACCTGTCTGAGTGGGTCCTGTCATGAAAGATATTAGCTTCCAAGTATTGGACATCCCACTTGCATATAACATTCTTTTGGGTCATCCTTGGATCCATAACATGCAGGTTGTTCCTTCCACTTATCATTAGTGCGTCAAATTTCCATACAATGGCACTGAAGTTGTGATTCCTGGAGACCATACTATTGCTATTAATGCTCTTGATGTTGCTGAAAAATTTGTTCCTCACAATGAACCTTCTATTGATCCTAGTACGTCTCTAGTTGCTACTAAGAAATCACTTAAGATGATGAGCCTTGGTATGGGTGAATATACGCTGGATTCCTTTGCTTCTCTAACTGTTTCTCCTAGGTCATATGGGAAACCTTCTGATAACATGAAGCCTTCCACTTCTGCTATGGTGATCTTTGATACTTTTGTTCCTTCATCCATTCCTTTAGAAGCAGAAAGAGAAGAACAAGATGTTCAAGAGTGGATCTATAGAGAGGATTCTAGAAATACTCCCATGCTCAGTAATTCAAACACAAATACAAATGAGTCACCACTACACACTATGGCTCAAATGGGAGATGATCTTCCTTCTACTTCACTTCTTTGGGGAGAAGAATGTATATCTACTGATGATATGGTTGAGGCCTCTATGTCTAGAACCTATGTGCATAAAGAATCATTGCACTATGATAGACAACGTCACAACATTGCACAACTGCTACAAAGAGGTGATCTCTCACATAATGACATGAGTATCTCTACTTCTCAGCATCTTAAGCCCCTTCCAGAAGATTCTCCCATGACAGATATGGATGTTGATGTGGTTCATACCTCTCATAACCCACCTGACATAGTTGATGAGTCTCATGTCGGGTCTAATGAGTTTGTTCCCCGTGTTGCCTTAGTCGACTATGTTGGTCCTTCTATGACAACTCTAGATCTAGCTACTTTTGGAGCTTACCCTATAGGCTTGATCTCTCTTGTCACCAGAGATGACATCCTTCACATAAATGCTATTGAACCAGTCACTTCATTTCATCTTGCATCAACACCTGTTACTTCTTCCACTAGCGAACTAGCAACAAAAAAGATTGAATCACCAATCAAGTATCACAATCATCACATCAAAAGAAAAGAGAAATGGTTGGATGGAAAAAATCACATTGTGGCGGTATCTGAACCTAAGAAAAGTAAAAATAAAAATCTGCTCAAAAATAATGATTCTCAAATAAAAGATGACAAGCTGATTCTCTACAAAAAAATGGTGCACTACTTCAAGCATGATCTCATATCTATTACACTTCAGCCCATTCCTAGAGCTGAGAACAAAGTTGCTAATGCCTTGATTACTTCGACATCCATCTTACAAATGAAAAAGCATAAATTTCACTTCAAGTTCCTGGTGGATGAATTACGCTATCCTACTCACAAATCTTACAATCCTACCATCTTTTCATATCTTCCACCTCATATTCCTCCTGCAAATCCACCACACCATTCTTTCTACCATCCCTTACACTTTGCCTTTGTCCTTGGTGACTTGTATAGGAAGGGTCTAGATGGAACTCTCCTTAGGTGTCTAGAAATAGAGGAGTCAGAAAAAGTGCTAGCTAAAATCCACGATGGCATATGTGGATCACATTCTAATTATCCTCCATTAGCTCAGACATTGCTTAGGGCTGGTTATTATTGGTCAAACTGGTTGAGACCTCCTATCATCAGAGTTGCAGCATTTGGGCCTCGGGCCTATCAGTTCTCTACATCAGAGGAAATAGATTCTTGATGCCCATTTCTGTCTGGGGCATTCTTTGTACATACTTTATGATCCTGAAAAAATACCAAAAAAATTCATATATGATGCTAACAAAATCCTAAAAATTGAAAAATTGAAAAAATTGAAAAAGTGCCTTGGTGAAAACCTGGAAACAGGCGCCTTGGTAGCAAAAATACAAAAAAATTTATAAAAAGTCCTGAAAAAATTGCAATAAATCTATCAAGTGGTGAAAATTTGGAAACAGGCGTTGCTTGAGACCCTTGCACCTATGTCTATCAGTCTTGTGTGGCGCTCATTCGCTCCACTTCTCGCTTTGCCTCTCTTAGCCTAGAATTGACTCTTGTCTTAGTCTAGGGGGCATACATTGTTTTAAGCTTATCTTGGGTCTCTTTGTGCATCTGGGTTTCTTAGGCACCTCGCAAATGGTGTTTTTCAACACCACCCCAACTGTGTTTTTCAACACTACCCTAGTGTCAAGTGTTTCTTAACACTTATCAGATGTCCTACCCGTAGTTTAGATGATGCAATATTTCTCATTGGCAGATGCGATACTCAAAGTTTGACTCTATGACTTACACACACACACTTGCTGAGATTTGTTGACTTTATTTTTCTTTGTGTGTTGTCTATGATGATTTTTTTAATGAGTGTTTTCTCCCTTAGAAGTTTTCGATGATGCATAGCTAGAAGACTGAGGGTATGAGAACATGTTTTTTTTCTTTATCTGTTTGTGGGTATATTTTGTTGATCCTAACTGTCATGAGCATTTATGCTGGTCTTACTTGACACTATGGATTGACAAGGTATTATCCTTGACTATTTCACAAGTGCATGCTTATAGTCATCTTGACTTTCTTGTGTCTCGATGTGAGCATAATCTTGCTATATCAAACTTAGGTAATCTCACTACACTAGTCATCTTGACCTACATGTCTCTGATGCCTAGGTGAAATTTCCACATTTCTATCTGATATATAGATCATATTCAGATTCACATAGTTATGCTAGTGTGTATTGTATGATCTTGCGACGCTACCAATAACACTCAATGATGAATATTAGATGTCTATTGGCTTTGTAACCTTGCAAGTAAACCACTTTTCATGTAGCTTGCATTCTTAAGTTCATGTTAGTTAGTTTTGCATCTTGCATATGGAGAGAGCTCTCCTTTCATCTTTCATGGACTTGTTAATCAACTGCACTCACCTTTTGCTTCTTCCTGATCATGTCTTTCACTTCTTGTCTTTCATATCCCATCATTTTCTATTCATTTTGGGATCAAAACTGAAATCCGCATTCATCTTTCTCCTTCTTCCATGCAGTTGGCTAACCTTTTGAGGCCTGATCCTTCGATCTTCATTGGGGCATTCTTCACCTCTTCATCTCCATCTCTTTCAAACTTCCAGTCTTTCATTCACTTTCAAATCCCAAGTTCAAATTCTTCCCCTTCGTGGTGTTTTTGGGTTGAGGAACCAATAGGTTCATGCCCCGTGTCCCATGTGTGGGGCATATCTTCACTGCTTGATGGTTATTTTGTTCTTTTTCTTCGATTATGATTTCTAGTGATTTGATCATGTCTCTCTTGCTTTTGCATTCCCTCTACCTAGATTTCACTTTTGATCCCGAGGGGGCAGACACATCATATCTTATTGGCTATCTCTTTCTTAAGTGTTCAGTACTGTCGCTACCATGCTGATCATGCAGGATTTGCTATCTCTCTGCACTTCATTATTTGGAGTCATATCGCTATCTCTTTCCTTCTTGGCTGATCTATTCTTTGACGTAATGTGTTCCCAGATCGATCACACATTAGTCAAAGAGGGGCAAATGTATACACCTAAAAATGGTCATCTAGACTATTAGCCCCTTGCTAGCATTATTTGCTAAAATCATAAATTGCTTATTCTTGATCAAATCCTAGTTCTATCATTTATTTGGTTATTTTCTATGGGCTAACCATCTTATCCTAAGTCTTTATTTATTTAAAAGGAATATTTCCTCCCCTTTTAATAAATAAAAAGCCCCAACTTTTCCTCTTATCCTAAGTTGCACAAATAAAGCATTATTCTTATTTTATAAAAAGGGAAAAAGCACTTTTTGTCTCATATGGACACAAAATTCAACTCCTATTTTCTCATTGGAGGATACTTGTGCACATGGATTGCTCCTCTTTTAAGCTCCACCGTTAATTAAATCTTTTGCCTCTTAATCTCCATGGTCCATTCCTCCTCATTTCCTTTAAAAGGAGAGCTCTTTTCTTCATTCTAGATCCTCAAATTTTTATGCTAATGTTATGCTGTAGGTTTTCTAGGTCATCTTGGAGCTTTTGAATATTTGGAGCATTCTTGGCTTTTGCATCTACATGTTATCATAGTTTCACTTCTTGCATTATCATGGCATTCTTAACTTAGATTTCATTTATGCTTTAGATTAATTCATCTAGCTTAACTAGGAGGCTTTGTAATACTTGCATCTTTCATTTTCATAGCTTAGCTTGCATTTCCATTTCTAGCATTGCATTGCATTGCATTTCATTTGATTCTTGAGGATATTGGCATTCTTGCCCTTGTCTTCATTTTATTCTCCCATTGCATGGTTTACTAGCAAGGTTATTGGTTTAATAGCTCTAGTTGAGAGCATTCTTAAAAACCCTTGCACTCCATGCCTAGGGAGCTATGGATCAATTTTTGAGCCTCATTCTTGAGTGTTCTTGAATGTAATGATTCATAGAAGTGTGACACAATTATAGCACACAATATTCACTTTATGTTGTAACTTAACATCAAATACAGTAATTGGTAAAGTTTTCAACTTGAAATAAAAATTAATTGGCTTATTTATCTGATCAATAGATCTAGTAGAAGAACCTTGTGCACTCATTGCTCGATATCGTTCAACCACAACTTTATAGCCTTGTTTGTAGCCTATTTTTTTGTCCTCTTATGTAATCGATTTTTTGAACTCCAAGGCCTGCATTTTTTATTGGTATCATGAATTTTTATTGTAGTGAATTTCATCAAAACTAAATTGATTGCAATTTAATTATAAATATTTGCATACGATTTTTCATTTACTAATACTTACAACTTGTGCAGCAAGTTTTGAATATCCACCCGATCCAAGCCTATGTTGCCCGTGCTTTTGTTTTCTTGTTGTTGTTTCCTTTGTTGTGTCAGGCAACCTATGTGATTTTTAAAATATGTTAGATCACATAAGTACAAAGAGTAAATAGTGCATAATTTCATTATTAACATTATCACGTACCTTCTTTCCTCGGGTGATACTACTCATCCATTATGTCTTGCACTTCTCTCAAGTGCATCCTTTTTAAGATCCTCCCCCTCATTAATAGGAATACAGGGAGGCCGCTCGTAATAAAGGTTGTGTTCTATTTGGGTCTTGTAGTTGTCCCTAATATACTTCAAAACATTTCCCACTTTGTCAAGGAGTCTAAGTCTATGAAAGACTTCGAGTCCAAAAAGTGTTGTCATAGAGTCAATGAGTTTATTCTTTAACCCTTTATCTTGTACTAACCACCTTTAAAGAAGAAAATTGTTAGATTCATAAATGAAGTGAAGCTACCTTTTAATATACTTGAAGAAAGGGATGAAACGAAATCTAATATTGCAATGAAATCAAAATATGATACCATGTGCGTATGGTCGGCCCAAAAATGCGCAAACATTCATCATTAAGTTTTTCATAAAATAGATTATTCCCTGGAAGATAATTACGAGATTATTATAATTAGTTATTGTAAAGGACCACATATGGGGGTTAGTGCATTACATTATGAGTATTATATTATATAGTAAAATAAAGGATCAATCTTTAAAGTACCTGGAAGCTGGGCTACTCTCAAGGGAAGTCAATCTTCATTGCTCATGAGAAATTGATCACACTGTATTATTCCCATACATTTAACATGAGTACATCCAGGAATTGTGTCATCGCCTCCTACATAAAATGAATCCAATATTATAAAATGCCCCTAAGAAAGAATATATAGTTCAAGTGAAATAAACACATGATAAATAAGAGATAAAAAGAGGATTCTACTTACCAATAGTAGGTGTTGCCATTGCATCTGTGGTCATGCTACGTGTTGCCGACATTGCAAGCGGAACTACCACTATGGATCTAATCCTTGTACCAAGAGCCATACTCAACATAGGTTCAATAGAAGGTGATGAACAAAAAGTATTGTTAGAGCATAAAAAAATATGGATAACCATGGACAAGATGGAGGATAAAACATGTGATGTACCATCCGAAGTATTTTCATCTGAGGTAATGCCCTTTAATCTATTTAGCATCCATGTAAAGAGAACACATATATATTTTAGTTAATGACATAAATAAAATAGTATACTGTAAAAATAATTATTGAACTTTTGTTATAATTAAAAACTACATTAATACTTACTCTATAGTTCTGAACATGGCCAATCAACATATCTGATACACTCTGTATTTCAGGAGTGTGAGGTTGAATATTTACCATTCGAGCTAACTCTTTTGATATTGCACAATGGACCTTTTCCAGTGCAACCACAGGATCAACCTTTGATAAAAAATCAACATCAAATGGATCCTACTCATTTCGTGGCTCCTCATGGACTACTTGTTCCTTTCCATTTTTCTGATCAACACTTGTTTGTGAGAACAATATTATTAGCCCTTTATTTAAAAGCAATCCAAAATAGTAGAACAACAAAAAATACGCATTAACATTTTCCTTGTATGTGCATTTGTACAACAATAATGAGTTTTACCTATTGGGAAGAAGAAGTCCCATGAGAACTATCACCACCATGCATATCGTGTGGCTCTTGATCCATACTATAGCTCTGTATTTCAAAAAAATTCATTCAGACATGTTAAAACACGTCTTCTTATTCTAAGTTACGTTGAATAATAGACAATTATCAAAATGTGTACCACCTTGTCCATGATAGTGATGGGGTTTTTTGTATCTATGCAATTCAAATTGTAATCAGTAAGCAGCTCCTCACCTCTATGTATTGATTTGATCGCACATACAAATATGTGATTTCCCTCATGCACCTCAAATATGCAATTGGGTTGCTTCTTAGTTGACGCAGGTCGTGTACTATTTATAAAACCTACAATATTCCCAGATGCTTTGGGTCTTCCATCAATGTATATAGCTATTTTTTTAATTTGTTCATTGACTTTTTGTTGTATATAATTTTCCGTGAGTGCATACCTGCACATACTTTTTTTTTATTTAACAATCTTCATCCAACTACTATAATCATAACAAGGTCTGACATACTCCATTAATTTGACAACTTTGTTGTAAGAGACCTTTATGTCATCCATGTAAAATAGGCCCAAACCAAGTAATGAAGATGGTGTTATGCGATATATCCTCTCTTTAACACAAAAATAAGTGTTTATTGAAGGAAGTTCATCGGGGACCCATTGTTTCTTTAGATATTTGTACCTAAATGGTAGCTCAGAGTCACCTTTGCTCTCATCATCATAAGAACACAACCCCCCTTGAGAAAGGAAAAATTTCATGCATTTATTGAATTTCTTTTTGATCTTTTGACCTCGAGTCGATCTTATTGAATTACACGTACTAAATGTCTCACTTTCTTCTTCTATTCCTAGATTTTCCTCGCTCAAGGAAGACAATTCTGACAAATACCTATTCACTGGTACCTGCACTTCATGTAGTGAGAAAGATAGGTGGCAATGAAAGAGATATTTTACAAATGGGAAAAGATATTAATCTCTATGGGGTGTATTGACTTGTACCTGAAAATCCATGAGACTGTGTGGGATACCTGACATAAGATAATAGTTATATAATCAAACAAACATAGTTCACTCCATAGTTTTCATTATATCTTGTGAAGGACATTATACATTCTTAAAATTATCTATTTATCTAAAAATATTTTGAATATCTCAGCATTGCATATAACTAAACATCTCAGCATTGCATGAGACACCACTATTGTGGCATTTCGTCAAACAATTCTCGTGCCTTGCCAGTGTTTTTATTACATCTTGTGAAGGACTTTATACATTGTTAAAATTATCTTTTTATACAAAGAGAATCCCCTATGATTTAACATCATTGATATGCCTCCCTTCATTAGCTTCATGTCACCTTCTCATAGCTTCTCATAGCTTCCAATGTGTTTCATCCTTCATTTATACACTTACTTCGACCAAACTTTTAATTTTCTGACAGATTTCACCAAAGGCTTTGTAGGAAACCAAAGGCATTATAAATCATGAATTCGCTATAAAATTAATGTATTGCTCTAGATTTCATATGGACATTTTTTCAAATGGTTGGCATGTATGTTTATTCAAATGGAGTTATATCATTTGGAATGGATATATGATCGGTTGATATCGAATTCTATGTCAAGATTTACAACATTAAATTGATCATAGTTAGAAGACTTAGACACAAGAAGAATATGAGTATAGCCAATTTTCATAAGACTATGAATGAATGCAAACATACATAAGTGGATGAACATAAATAATGAAGTTACCTGATATTGCCTGAAGTAATGAAGTGTTGACCCTAGGTTCAATCCAGTATGCTCATGTATGATGCAGAAACTACAAGGAAAGAAAGGACGGAGTTATATCTAAAGGATCTAAGCAATGCATGATACCATATAATTGACTCTCATCTACAATTATGCATGTGCATAGTTAAGCCATACACTTCTAAAAGGAACTATGCTACAGAACATGTCCACTCAGGAACATGTGCAGTGTATAGGCATTGGAATCCAAATGAAGCCCTACATTTATGTCTCTATGAACACCTAGTGAATCACTGTTGTGGCTGCATTTATGTCTCTATGAACACCTGGTGAATCACTATTGTGGCTAAATTTATGTCTCTATGAACACCAGGTGAATCACTGTTGTGACTGCATCATCCAAATAGTGCAACAACAACACCAAATGTTGTTGTTCCATCTGATGTTGCTATAGCATCATTTCCAAATGATGCATCCACAACAGTAACCCACCATGCCAATCAACACAAGGAAGACATGATCAAGCATAAGAAATTGAGGGGACATTATCAAGGTCAAATCAAAGGTCAAATTTCATTCCTTGAAATTTTATATTTGTATAGTTATAAAATTTCATGCCTTGAAATTTTATAACATAGTTCCTTAGCATTTGATCTTCATATTGCAGCCATGACTTGACGTAGGCATTCAAGCTTTGTCTTCTCATTAACTCAATTTCATTTTGATGGCATTTGTTAATTTAATTACGACACCAGCTTGGTTATAAATAAAAAGAAAAAGAAAAAGAAAGTGTCTTTTGTAATTTTTGTGAATTCGAAGAGCTACCGCGAAGACGGCACTGCACTTTTGCATGGCGCAAAGAGGGCATTCAAGTTTGGTGTGCGCGAAGAGGCTAGCACCATTTGGGAAGAGGGCACTAGCACTTGAGGTAGGCATTCAAGCTTTGTCTTCTCATTAACTCAATTTCATTTTGATGGCATTTGTTGATTTAATGGCACAATATGAATGTTAATAGTGGCATTGTTTACATCTTAGCATTTGGAATGCTCGATGACCCGTGAGCTTTGAGAGCTAGGGAATCGTTGCTATTACCTTCAAGGCATTGTGTGAAGTGTTTGATCTCTCTTTATTTATTTTTCTGTTGATATTCACTATGTGGTACTCCCTGTTTATGATCATTTCATGAGGAAATGTCTTGATGGCTCGCGGGCTGCAAGCTAGGGCATCATGCATTGTTTATGAGCTCACTATTTGAGCACCTCATGTCCCTATTTGATTGGTCGGTGCTCTATTTGTTATATTGAGTTTACATCATATATTTAGTCTTAGTAAATATCTTATAAAACAACATAAAACTAACCCAAAATACTTTGTCTTAATAAAATCTTAATAAAACAATATATTTAGTCTTAATAAAATCTTATAAAACATATATTGTGTGAAGTGTTTGATCTCTCTTTATTTTTTTTGTTGTTCATATTCACTAGCTATGTGGTACTCCTCATTTATGATCATTTCATGAGGAAATGTCGTGATGGCTCGCAGGCTGCAAGCTAGGGCATCATACATTGTTCATGAGCTCACTGTTTAATACTGGCATTGTTTACATCTTTTCATTTGGAATGCTTGATGACCTGCGAGCTTTGAGAGCTATGGCATCATTTCTATTACCTTCAAGGAATTGTGTGAAGTGTTTGATCTCTCTTTATTTGTTTTGTTGTTGATATTCACTATGTGGTACTCCCTGTTTATGATCATTTCATGAGGAAATGTCTTGATGGTTTGCGGGCTGCAAGCTAGGGCATCATGCATTGTTTATGAGCTCACTATTTGAGCACCGTCCAATCAAATAGGGACATGAGGTGCTCAAACAGTGAGCTCATAAACAATGCATGATGCCCTAGCTTGCAGCCCACGAGCCATCAAGACATTTCCTCATGAAATGATCATAAACGGGGAGTACCACATAGTGAATATCAATAGCAAAACAAATAAAGAGAGATCAAACACTTACACAATATATGTTGTTCTACAAGATTTTATTAAGACTAAATATATTGTTTTATTAATATTTTATTAAGACAAAGTATTTTGGGTTAGTTTTATGTTGTTTTATAATATTTTATTAAGACTAAATATATGATGTAAACTCATAATTATACTTGATATATATATACTTCAAAAGAGGAATTATGAAATATAGTTGTAGGTAGTTATCTCTTCTATAATGATGGGGGAGTGAAAGGTCATGATCAATGAGGTTGCTGCTATTAGATCATACATTAATACACTTACTGTTTTGAATTTGAGCTTGAGCATCATGCAATGTTATTGTTGTCATTGCATGCTTGCTACTGTTGTGCACCATATATTGTTTTATACACTGTTTATTTCATTGAGACCATGAGCTTGGCATTTTTAATGTATTTTCTATTATTGGATCAATGCTACCATGTTGTTGAGGCTGTAGATGCATTGAATGACCACTTCCATTCTATTTTTATAGCAACAATATAACAAACAGAGCACCAGCCAATCAAATAGGGACATCCGTAAGACATTTAATGCATTATTACTTCATCATAATGATAAAAATTTCATTGGCTCAAAGCACATAGAATGTGGGTAGATGCATTGAATCACCACTTCCATTTTATTTTGATGAAGAGGAACTATGTCATAAAACTTCAAGGCATCAAATTTTATAACCGTACATATATTTTATGAGTATAGTTGTACAACAGAGCACCCACATGCCTTGGTTGTTATTGGTCTATGAATGGTTTTGGTTTGTCTTTCCCAATTGAGATGTCATCCTAAGATTCAAAAGCACCAAGGTAATAATAAGTCTTGAACATAAATACATGATTGTGGATCCTCAAGTAGGAGTTGTGATGCAAAGGAAGAACACTTATATGGGTTTACCCACATAAGGACAATGGTTTCTATTGCACAATTTTTCATGTCCCATGTAAGATTTGGCCAATTTCCATCTCAAGGTCTGCATTTTTATCCTTCCAAGCACTCTGCAAAGTTTCATGGGTTTATCTATTTCCCTCTGGTCTCTACAACCTTTTCTAGGTCCCTAGCTAGGTGAAAGTCTTTAAAAATTCATAAAACTAGCCGTTATAGGCCAAACCCTCAAAAAAATCCTAGGCCACTTATATTTCCTCAATACCCATGTGCGTAATTCTTCCTTCGGTCACCAGTTCTCTTATTCTTCTAGAGGTTACCTTTTCCTTTCGGCGAACTGGCGACTGCAGTGTTTTTCTTAGTCGTGAAATAAAATGGCGGTGCCCTAGAACATTTAGCGACTCCATGGATTGCCTTTAGTCGGGCATTCGCTAACTAAAACCCCAAGTTGGACTTTTGGTTTAGCGATTCTATGAATGCCTTGTTTGCATATTCTTTAGACTTAACCGAGGTTAAGAATTCTATTCAGCGATTGGGCGAATTTCCTTTGGCCGTGCATTCGCTAAGACTTCTGGGGTTAAGTGATTTTAGTGGGGTCCCAGTTGATGAGATCAACGGTTGTCATAAGATCTCATAGGGTCTATCAGAGGCTTGCGATCTTGTGATAGCCATTGATCTTCCCTTTTGCTCAGTGCTTCATGCTTTTATGGGTCCACTGCCACGGCATCTTACTTGGAGGCTTTTTATTGGTCGAGGGATGATGACTTGTATTTGTGTCAGTGGGCCCAGGGATGTCAGAAGCTTTGTGATTGATGGCTAGCATGTGTTCTCATGCATTTTGTCAGAGGTATGTGATTATAAGACAACTGTTGATTCTCCTTGGTGACGTAACTCTTCAAACGGGTGGGTCCACTACCAGGTGTGCGTAGGTGGCATATTCTAATTGGTCCACATGCTAATGAGTCATTTCTTGTCAGTGGGACCAGGCCCTTTCAGCAGTCAGAGGCTCTGACATCAGAAAAAGATCGACAACTGGCATATGTTCATGAGGCTTTGTGTCAGAGCATGTGATCATGCGACGACCGTTGATCTTGCTTTATCTTCAGGCTCTGTCAGGTGGGTCCTCGGTGTGCTGATGTGCTCAAATGTAATAGGTTGCCAAGTGTTGACAAATATTTCTAGGTGGGTCTGTTTGTTAGAAGGGGTTCCAACTTAAGGAGATTGGTGGTTGGCACATGATCTGAAAGAATATTTGGGGGCCATGAGATCATGCGCCCACCGTTGGATGGGAATCTTGTCTTAAGTGGGTCCAATGTCAGGGAAGTGCTGAGGTGTTTGCTGATGGAGTGGCTGGAATGAATAAAAGAATGCCAAGTGGCATAAATGGGCCCAGGGTTAGTAAAGATTTCTACGTCAATGACTAAGGGGGTTTCTCTTGTTCGCTTAATGAAACCAGAGTAAGATAAAAGACTCGGCGATTCAGTGAAAAGCCTTGTTCACTGAATTGCTTAAGCAAACCAGGGTTAAGAAAAGGATTTCATGAATGAGAAAAGGGTCTTCGGTCGCGTAGTTGCTGAATGACTTAAAGGAGGAGGGGCTCAAGGTGGGTCCAAATATGCTAACATGATGATTTGCTCATTCTCATTGGCTGCTGACTTCCACGAAGGTTTTGACTTGTCAGAGGGGGATTTTAGGTTGTTTTCTTAGTGCATCGCAGCTATTCATTTGTAGGGAAGATTTTGCATCGACGACTACATTTTAAAAAATATATCTGCTAGCCGTTAATATTTGAATTTGAATATCTCTATGAAGGTTTTGCTAGGGTTTTATTCTTGCAGCCATACACGACAAGATGGGTAGCTGGAATTTAATTCTTTAGGACAGTGGAGGTTGAAAAGATGATGATGGATGATTTGATCGTCGGCGCTGCGGATTTTACAGAGTACCATGTCATGTTGAGGCTTTAATGAGCTTGGCACCACCTTTTGTAGGGTTAATCATTTTAAACCCGAATATCTTTAGGATCAGATTGTGAGCCTTCATGGCTTGGTGGAGTTGCAAGTGGGTAGATGAATCCAGGTTCCTTGTCTGCAAGCAATTATAGTACAAAGATGGGCACGTAAACAAAGATATGATCGACCATGACATTGCAGAAATACTTTTATGATTAGACTTGTTTGAGTTAGGGTTAGCTATTATTTTGATAAAAATCTTCTGTAACCCTAGTTAGGTTTTTTGACTCTTGCCTGCGTGCAGTGAGATGTATATATTGTATTTTCAGAGCTTTA
Source organism: Chamaecyparis obtusa (assembly GCA_027943335.1). Classification (NCBI taxonomy): domain Eukaryota; kingdom Viridiplantae; phylum Streptophyta; class Pinopsida; order Cupressales; family Cupressaceae; genus Chamaecyparis; species Chamaecyparis obtusa. Next base: position 736,219 of record BSBK01004242.1, read on the forward strand.
GAGATCAGAGTTCACATTTTGTAAAGAAGAAATTCTCTTTCTTGGAAAGCTATCCATGGCATTTCTTCCTGCCCTCTGGTTTTCCACATTCTATAATCTCCCATTGATTATTCAGACATTGCAGAGGTATTTTGTGACAATCCTTTATGTCCCTATGCTTCCTTGTTTGGATCATCTCTTATTGGGTTAAAGTATATGATGTTTTTAGTGATATCTTAGGGTTCCTAATCCCTCTTACTTTTTGTAATTGTGTGTGTTACTATGTTTGATCCAATTTAGATGTTTTTGTGGGTATACTTTAGCCCCCTAATAGTCTTGTCTCATTCCTACACTAAGTTGCAGAAGTGAATGTCTATTTGTAGGTCATTGGTTGTGTCTTATGTTCAGGCCCTCCTATGAAACACTTATGCAAGCCTATTCAGTAACTTGTGACCTACTAGACCTAAGCCTTTCATTGATTCCATTCCTTTATACTGAGATCCAAACCCTAATTTTGGTGTATCACCTAGTAGGTACTTTGCTTTCAAGTCATTTCCCTTTCCAAGCATTCCTTCTACCCCTTTTCCTCAAAAGTTTACTTTTCATGTCTAGAAGCAAATTAAGGTGATTATCCAAGAGGAACCAGCCTAGAACCTGGAGGTCTCATCTCAGTTAGCATAGGTCCCACACCTGGAGATGGTTCCCATGTTATACTAGGTTATCAAGACTATAAGAGCTTGAGACAAGGGTGAAAAATTAGTGTATAACAGTTTCATTCATGTTTGTTTCAAGTGCTCTTGGGTACTTTCCTTGGCCTCTAGGCTTGGGCATCCTATAGGGGTTGAGCCAAAATTACGAAGGCAATAAGGACACATAGAACAATAGGTTTGGGGACTTAGACTTATGTTCAATCCTTAGTAATGGTTTGGAGAACTAATTACTAGATGAGTGACTACAGTACCCTAGTTTGCATTATTAGATGATCTTGTTTAATTTGTGTTCATTTCACATCCAAAGATACATGTAAAGGAAAATAAATTTTTGCATCTAAAGATTACATGTATATATATGAAAAATAACTTTTATATACTATATAAGGAAAATAACCTTCAGAAGAAAATGCAAGAGTATGGGCATACATAAGAGGATGGACATAAATAATAAGGGTGCTAGACATTGCCTAAAGTGATGAATTTTTTACTCGGGTATGAATCTAGTGTGCCCCTGTGTGATCCAAAACCTACAATGAAAAGAGAGATGGGGGTTAGATAAAAAATATCTAAGCAATGAATGGCATCCTATTACTGATCCTCATCTGTAATTATGCATGTGCATAGTCAAGCCATACACTTCTGAAAGAAAAACCATATTAAGGGAGGAGTACATCATGGATTTCAAGTAAAGATCATAACATCACAACATGGTTGGCAGCCCCAAGGAGGCCCCATTTCATGCAGTGAGTAAGCTACATCAAAACAAAGAGGTACACAAATTTGCATCATCTATACATTAATGCTATAGCATGGAGTATATTTGAATCTGCATTTTAAAGGATAAGTAAGAAAGCTGCATGATGCTAGTGAAATTAACAAAGGTATAGATATAATGAAGTAATGAAGCTACCCACATTCTATGTGCTTTGAGCCAATCAAATTTTTATCATCGTGATGAAGTAATAATGCATTAAATGTCTTATTGATGTCCCTATTTGATTGGATGGTGCTCTATTTTTTATATTGTTTCTATCAAAATAGAATGGAAATGGTGATTCAATGCATCTACAGCCTCAGCAACATGGTGACATCGATCCAATAATAGAAAATACATTACAAATGCCAAGCTCACGGTCTCAATGAAATAAATAGTGTATAAAACAATATATGGTGCACAATAGCAGCAAGAATGCAATGACAACAATAACATTGCATGATGCCCAAGCTCAAATTCAAAATAGTAAGTGTATTAATGTATGATCTAATAGTAGCAACCTCATTAATCATTACCTTTCACTCCTCCATCATTATAGAAGAGATAACTACCTACAACTATATTTCATAATTCCTCCTTTGAAGTATATATATATCAAGTATAATTATGAGTTTACATCATATATTTAGTCTTAATAAAATCTTATAAAATAACATAAAACTAACCCAAAATACTTTGTCTTAATAAAATCTTAATAAAACAATATATTTAGTCTTAATAAAATCTTATAAAACAACATACATTGAGTGAAGTGTTTGATCTCTCTTTATTTATTTTGTTGTTGATATTCACTATGTGGTACTCCCCATGTATGATCATTTCATGAGGACATGTCTTGATGGCTCACAGGCTGCAAGCTAGGGCATTATGCATTGTTTATGAGCTCACTGTTTGAGCACCTCATGTCCCTATTTGATTGGACGGTGCTCAAACAGTGAGCTCATAAACAATGCATGATGCCCTATCTTGCAACCCACGAGCCATCAAGACATTTCCTCATGAAATGATCATAAACGGGGAGTACCACATAGTGAATATCAACAACAAAATAAATAAAGAGAGATCAAACACTTCACACAATGCCTTGAAGGTAATAGAAATGATTCCCTAGCTCTCAAATCTTGCGGCTCATTAAGCATTCCAAATGAAAAGATGTAAACAATGTCAGTATTAAACAGTCAGCTCATGAACAATGTATGATGCCCTAGCTTGCAGCCTACGAGCCATCAAGATATTTCCTCATGAAATGATCAGAAATGGGGAGTACCACATAGTTAGTGAATATCAACAGCAAAACAAATAAAGAGAGATCAAACACTTTGCACAATATATGTTGTTTTATAAGATTTTATTAAGACTAAATATATTATTTTATTAAGACAAAGTATTTTGGGTTAGTTTTATGTTTTTTTATAAGATATTTTTAAGACTAAATATATGATGTAAACTCAATATAACAAATAGAGCATCGGCCAATCAAATAGGGACATGAGGTGCTCAAACAGTGAGCTCATAAACAATGCATGATGCCCTAGCTTGCAGTCTGCAAGCCATCAAGACATTTCCTCATGAAATGATCATAAACAGGGAGTACCACATAGTGAATATCAACAGAAAAACAAATAAAGAGAGATCAAACACTTCACACAATGCCTTGAAGGTAATAGCAACAATGCCCTAGCTCTCAAAGCTCATGGCTCATCAAGCATTCCAAATGCTAAGATGTAAACAATGTCATCCAAAAATGTGTACTATGAGCTTTCTTGCAACAAATGGACTTGTGATGATTTTCACAATAGTACATGTGTTGAAGGAAAGCTCAAAGTACTACTTAGGAAAATATGAATGTTCATCACCTATGCATATTAGAGTTGATCAGAGAAGGTATATGCACAACAAAACAAATAAAGAGGGATCAAACACTTCACAAAATGCCTTGAAGGTAATAGAAATAATCAAACACTTCAAAATAGGGACATCAGTAATAAAATAGGGACATCTGTAATAAAATAATACACTTACTATTTTAAATTTGAGCTCATAAAGATTAAGATATCCCTATTTTATTACTGATGTCCCTATTTACATATTTTCATCAAATGACCAAAAACATCAAGAATGGTCATATATGGTCACTAATAGCCAACTTTCAGAAGAATATGAATGAATATGAAAACATACATAAGTGGATGAACATAAATAATGAAGGTACCAAACATTGCCTGAAGTAATGAAGTGTTGACCCAGGGTTCAATCCAGTATGCTCTTGTATGATCCAAAACCTGTAAGGAAGGAAAAGATGGGGTTAGATCCAAAGGATCTAAGCAATGCTTGGCACCCTATTACTGATCCTCATCTAAAATTATGCATGTACATAGTCAAGCCATACACTTCTAAAATGAACTATGCTATAGAACATAGGTGTGTGTTAATGTGATTCAAAAGCTATTATGGAAGATTGTTTTATTATTGAGATAAGGATATCTTAATTCTACAAGAATAAATATTTTGAGAAATATTTGAATTTAATTTTGACAATAACATAAGGAGTGATATATTTCAAGCTTCAGCGAGACTTCATACCATACAGTGTTCGTAGATTACATTTAATGTGTTATTTATGCTTGTATTGGTGGGAAAACACGCAAAAGAGATTGCATTCAACCATGTTGTTTACATGACACATGTAGTTTACCTCCAGCCTAAATCAGTGTTACATACAAATATGTGGATGGTGCGTGGTATGAAGTCTTTCTCAAGCTTGAAAATGATAAGCATTATGATGCTGAGGTATGGTGTGGTAAGCACAAGTATAGTTTCTTGTAAGTTGTTATTGGTATAGTTTTGTTTTGTTTTTCAATAGTTGCAAATGCAGCTTCTCCTATACTTACACGTATGTATACATTTTGGGCTTGGCTTTAATGTCATGTAAATTTGAGTGAAATGGTAATAATATTTAAGAGCAACAAGTATGGCATTTTAAACAAGTATGCATATACATTATATAACAGGAGTGATATATTTTAATGGAAACACTTAATGAGAAGAATGCCTATATAATAGAAGGAGTGATATATTTTAATGGTAGTGGACATATAAATTGCAGTGAAACTCTGTAATTTATTATTGTAAGTGGACATATAAATTGCAATGTAAGTAGTAGGATGATTGTAAGTGTACATAGAAATTGTAGTGAAACTCTGTAATTTATTATGGCTCAATGTTGTATATCCATAGTCAATGTCTATTTAAACTTTAGGATGATACTTATATGATGGCTTAAGTAAATTGTTCTTACCTTGAGACTAGTACATCATGGGATTAGAGGATGGTTGTTATAATAGCAACTGTGTGTCTGTGGGATACTTTTATATTTTGTATTAAATGATGATACATATGTGTTTCTTTCTTTTACAACAGTTTATATGTGTGGCATGTGAATTCATATTGTACTTAATCTGAATGCCACTGTGTAATATTTTTACTTACGATATTTTGAGACCCCTCTCCATTTTAAACTAACCTATGACTTCAAAGGAGGAATTATGAAATATAGTTGTAGGTAGTTATCTCTTCTATAATGATGGAGGAGTGAAAGGTAATGATCAATGAGGTTGTTGTTGTTAGATCATACATTAATACACTTACTATTTTGACAGCAATAACATTGCATGATGCTAGAGCTCAAATTCAAAATAGTAAGTGTATTATTTTATTACTGATGTCCCTATTTTATTATTGATATCCCTATTTGATCTAATAGCATCAATATAAAAAACAAAGCACTGGCCAATCAAATAGGGACATGAGGTGCTCAAACAGTGAGCTCATAAACAATGCATGATACCCTAGCTTGTAGCCTATGAGCCATCAGGATATTTCCTCATGAAATGATCATAAACGGGGAGTACCACATAGTGAATATCAACAACAAAACAAATAAAGAGAGATCAAACACTTCACACAATGCCTTGAAGATAATAGCAATGATTCCCTAGCTCTCAAAGCTTGTGGGTCATCGAGCATTCCAAATGCAAAGATGAAAACAATGCCAGTATTAACATTCATATTTTGCCATTAAATCAACAAATGCCATCAAAATAAAATTGATTTAATGAGAAGAAAAAGCTCAAATACCTATCTCAAGTCATGGATGCCATATAAAGATCAAATGTTAAGAAACTATGTTATAAAATTTCATGCCAAATTTCATCAAGAATGGTCCTATATGGTCACTAATAGCCAACTTTCAGAAGAATATGAATGAATATGCAAACATACATGTATCATCTTAAAATGGAAGCACTTCCATGTTAAGAGTATTTATCCCTCCGAGTAAGTGGTTTGGGGTCATGTTAAGTGCCTTGATTAGGTCTTTTCATGTATTTGGCTTTCTCCTCGCTTTCCACGTCTTCTCCACATTTGATTTCTTCATTCTAGGTGAAGTCAGGGTTAAGGTCTTAAGGACTTTCTTGATTTTTCCTCTTCCATGGCTCTATTTTCTAGGTAGGATTCATAAATGAGACCTCCTAGTCCTTCATCACATCAAACAAAAGATTTTATGTCTGTTCCTAACACTGGGTCCTGTTCAGATATCAATTTCTAAGTTTCTGGCATCTCCTAGAACCTCTGCTACAAATCCTAACAAAGTTAGGGTTTGAGGTCAAAGTCGACCTTGACCTTGACTAGGTCAGGGTCGACCTCACCCCTGACTAGGTTAGGGTTGACCTTGACCTTGACCTCTTCCCGCTGGGATTTCAAATTTTCAACTGTCGGCAGTTTGGCTTTTGAGATAATTATTTCTCCGCTTTCGGGTCGGCTGTTTCGGGCTCCGAAATGGTAAATCATTTAATTGTATTTAATCAAGGTATATTTTCTAAATGTGAGGACCTAATTGGGATTTAATTCTTCAAGGTGGCCCATCTAGAGGAGTGTGCCCTAGATCACTATAAAAGGAGGCCTTCCTCTCTCATTTTCACATCAAGTTTTCACATCACTCCAACATCAAGTTTTCTCAATCAAGTATCTAGAGCTCTCAAGTGCAAGCAAGTCTTCAAGCATTCAAGTATTCAAGCATTCATCCATCAAGGAGTTTCATTTTTAGCTATTGAAGGATTCAATCTCTTTGGAGCCCCCTTGAAGATTCATCCTTCTCCATTCATTTAAACCTTCTCATATGCAAAGATCAAATCAAGATTGGTGTTGAAGATCAAAATACCATTGATTGGAGACATCCTACATTCATTGAATCATTCTTACTTATGGATTTGAGGATTTGAATCCTCTACAAGGACTTCAACATAAGCGAGGTGATTTGTTTCAATTACTTTGTTTATGCACAATATATTTCAATTCAATTTTAAGGTTAATTCCTAAATTGGGGTTTGACCAAGGCAAACACCCCATACAACCAAAAACCCCCATTTTCTTGCAAGTACAGGTGCAAAATCTTAGATCTGAGAGTGAATTTGAATACCCTTTTCGGCAATCTTTTAGGATATGCGAACAAAATCAGAATCGAACTTCAAATAAATAATGTGGTCTTGACCTTTTAAAAGGTCAAAGTCAACCTGTGTGAATTTGGAGAAAATATTTCTGGGTTTTGTCTGCCTCGACATTTCCAGCCCAGAATAGGTGATGGAATCTTCAGAAAGTTCATACATAAGCCAGAATTCAGCATTTTCCAAATCTACCCTAATTCAAGGTTAGTATTTGCACTTCAATTATTTTAGATTTCAAGCTTAATCCAACTATAGGGAAGTATAGGGTTTTTCTCTCTCTTTCATATTCTTCATAGATTGATTCGATTATGTATTAACCTCTTGGTTGATCAAATTGGATCTCTCCTTTGGGAATTTGGATTTAGGAGTGAATCTTATATTTTCCCCACACACTTACACAAATAGAGGTGATTCCAAATTACATCTATTCAATACATAAGTGGATGAACGTAAATAATGAAGGTACCAAACATTTCCTGAAGTAATGAAGTGTTGACTTAGGATTCAATCCAGTATGCTCTTGTATGATCCAAAACCTACAAGGAAGGAAAAGATGGGGTTAGATCCAAAGGACATTATTAGGGAACTATTTCTCCTTGACTGTATTCTTTTGGGGTCTGATCTATTGTAGTTTTTTCTTTTTTCTTTGAATCATTGTTTACAATTACTTTTGATGCAATATTTGTTTGAAGAACAAGAACAAAATGGTGAACGAGTGTATTTGGCAAACATAAACATGACACATTTTGTTGGGCTAATTGGGTTAGCCTGGTACCATTTACATGGCCTAGCCAGATATTAAACAGTGAGCTCATGGACAATGCCAGCATTAAACAGTGAGCTCATGAACAATGTATGATGCCCTAGCTTGCAGCCCACGAGCCATCAAGACATTTCCTCATGAAATGATCATAAACAAGGAGTACCACATAGTGAATATCAATAGAAACACAAATAACAAGAGATCAAACACTTCACACAATGCCTTGAAGGTAATAAAAATGATGCCCTAGCTCTCAAAGCTCGTAGGTCATCAAGCATTCCAAATAAAAAGATGTAAACAATGTCAATATTAAACAATGAGCTCATGAACAATGTATGATGCCCTAGCTTGCAGCCTGCGAGCCATCAAGACATTTCTTGATGAAATGATCATAAATGGGGAGTACCACATAGTGAATATCAATAGCAAAATAAATAAAGAGAGATCAATCACTTCACACAATGCCTTGAAGGTAATAGAAACAATGCCCTAGCTCTCAAATCTTGTAGGTCATCAAGCATTCCAAATGAAAAGATGTAAACAATGCCAATATTAAACAATGAGCTCATGAACAATGTATGACGCCCTAGCTTGCAGCCCACAAGCCATCAAGACATTTCCTCATGAAATGATCATAAACAGGGAGTACCACATAGTGAATATCAACAACAAAACAAATAAAGAGAGATCAAACACTTCACACAATGCCTTGAAGGTAATAGCAATGATGCCCTAGCTCTCAAAGCTCGCAGGTCATCAAGCATTCCAAATGAAAAGATTTAAATAATGCCAGTATTAAACAACGAGCTCATGAATAATGTATGATGCCCTAGCTTGCAACCTACGAGCCATCAAGACATTTCCTCATGAAATGATCATAAACAAGGAGTACCACATAGTGAATATCAATAGCAAAACAAATAAAGAGAGATCAAACACTTCACGCAATGCCTTGAAGGTAATAGCAATGATGCCCTAGCTCTCAAAGCTCATGGGTCATTGAGCATTCCAAATGCTAAGATGTAAACAATGTCACTATTAACAATGCTAAGATGTAAATAATGCCACTGAAATTGAGTTAATGAGAAGACAAAGCTCGAATGCCTACCTCAAGTGCCAGTGCCCTCTTCCCACATGGTGTCGGCCTCTTCGTGCCATGCAAAAGTGCAGTGCCATCTTCGCGGCAACTCTTTGAATTAACACAAAAATTACAAATGACACTTTCTTTTTCTTTTTTTTGTTTATAACTAAGGGGTGTCACAATTACGATGTTATCGTCACTATTATGACATCGTCGGGTGCACTTGCAAAAATAAACACAAATTGTAGTGGCATCGTAAATTGGCATAAAAATTTGACCCCAAATGTTGTAGTGTAAGCCTTTATATGTTCCAGAGCATTTATTTGTTGTTCATACAACATTTCTAATTCTTGTAATCATTCTTCTTGAAATGTATCTTTATTGATTATCCCATGAAATGAAACACGTAAAGAAGGTATTTCCAATTCCAAAGGTATAATAGCATCAGTACCATAGACAAGATTATAAGGATAAGTACCCATGGTGGTACGGACACTAGTCCTATAAGCCCATAAAGCATAGGTAAGTTGGGTATGCCAATCTTTCGCATGCTTATTAACTGTTTTCCTCAAAAAAAATTCAATGACTTTATTCGATGCTTTAGCTTAACCATTATATTGAGGATAATAAGGAGTCAAAAATCTATGTTGAATTCGATATTTCTCTAAGAATTTTGTGACTTCTTTATTCTTAAATGAGGTACCATTATCTGAAACTGTCGTCAAAGGAATACCAAATCATGTTATAATATTTTTAAGGATGAAATCACAAATAACATCTGTAGTAGTTGAACGGAGAGGGACAGCTTCCACCCACTTCGTAAAGTAATCTCTAGCTGTTAGGATGTAGTATGTATGTCCTTGAGAAGAAGTTGGTGAGATTTTTCCAATAAGATCAAAACCCCAAATACTAAAAGGCCATGGAGCAACTTGATTATAAAGCTCACGAGCAAGAGCATGAATCAAATTACTATGTTGTTGACATTGAGGACATTTCTTAAAAAACATGACAGAATCTTGTTCCATTGTTTGCCAATAATATCCCATTATAAGAAGTTTATTAATTGTATCATCTTAAAATGGAAGCACTTCCATGTTAAGAGCATTTAGCCCTCCAAGTAAGTGGTTTGGGGTCATGTTAAGCACCTTGAATTGATCTTTTCTTTGATCTAGCTTTCTCCCCGCTTTCCACTTCTTTTCTGCACTTGATTCCTTCATTCTAGGTGAAATTAAGGTTAGGATCCCAAGGATTCTCCTTAATTTCCCTCTTCCATGGCTCTATTTTCTAGGTAGGATTTAGAAATAGGTCCTCCTAGCCTTCATCATAGTAATAATAGGATTTTATGTCTATCCTTGGCATTCTATCCTGTTCTAATATCATTTCTAGGTTTTTGGGCATCCCCGAGACCTCCTGATCTAGTTCTGACTGAATCTGGGCCCAGGGTCAAATTTGAGGTTGATCCTGACTAGGTCAGGATCGAGGTCAAACCTGACTAGGTCAGGTCCAACCTTGATTTTTCCCCCCTCATTCAAATTTCCATAATCCTTGATTTTCGGGCATCGGGCTTTCGGGATATTTGTTTTCCCGCCTCCGGGTTGGTCATTTCGGGTTTCAAGATGGTAAATCCTCTAATTGCATTTAATCTAGGTATATTTTCTAAAGGTTAGGACCTAATTAGGATTTAATTCTCCAAGGTGGCCCCTCTAGAGGATTGTGCCCTAGATCACTATAAAAGGAGGCCTTCCTCTCTCATTTTCTACATCAAGTTTTGTGAGAACATCCCTCAATCAAGTTTTCATCCTCAAGAAATTGCTCTCAAGCTCTCGAGGTGATCAAGCAAGCATTCATTCAAGCTTTCAAGTCCTCTTCTCCATCCAAGTTCTCCATTGAAGATCAAGGATTCAAGCATTCAAGCCATTGAAGGGATTTGGTTCAAGCATTCAAGATTCATCATTCAAACCCTAGATCTAGCCATCATGATGGTGTGATCTTCCTTCAAGATCCTTTGTTCATCTTCAAGATCCATTTCATTCTTCCTTCAAGGTGGATTCCAAGCATATAATCATGGAGATTTGATTTACATTTATTGATGTTATGTTCAAGCTTTCATATTAACATACTTGATTACATTTCAAATACAATCTACATATCTATTGAATATCATAGCTTCATTGTTAGATCTACTTCTACTACTTGCTAGAATTCTCCATTTCAATTTCAATATTAAGGTTAATTCCAAACCGGGGTTTAACCAAGGCAAACCCCTCAAACAAACAACAAAAACCCTCTTTTTCTTGTAGGTACAGGTGGGGAATTTCAGATCTGAGAGCATATTTGGATACCCTTTTTGACGAACTTTCAGGATCTACGAACAAAGTCAAAATTGACCTTCAAACAAAAAATGTAGTATTTGACCTTTTATGAGGATCAAACTTGACCTCCCTCAAAATTGGAAAAGATTTCTGGGTTTTGTAGATCTCACAGTTTCAATTCAAGAACATGGAAATCAATAGTTTCTAAGACTATTTAACAAGGTTTTTAGCTGATTCTTTTTAAGAGGTAAGTACCTTTATTTCTTAATTTTAATATTAGTCATCTATATTTACTTTCCATATCAATACAATTTCATGTAAGTGTAAAATATTGGCTTTGGGGTCTCTTTTATGTGCAAACCATTGTTCTAGGACCCCATCCATATTTTATACTATACATTAACTAAAGATTTTCCACCAAAATGTCCCCCACAAGAACCAGAATGAGCTTCTGCCAAAGCTATCAGAATTTTGGTTCTACCAAGACATCTTAGTAGTAAACTCTCATAAGAGAGTTTGTAAAGAGTATCTCCTAAAATGATATAACGCGCTACAAGCTTCCTAATATGATTATGCATGTTCCTTGTTTCCGCTTCAAGAAAAGTTTCATCTTTCAAGAAATGAAATATATGAGAATACCATTCATCCAAATACAAATTGAAACAATCAGAGGTAACCTTATTAGAAATTGCAGGGTTTTTAAGAGTATGTATAGTAAATTGAAATTTTTTAGCATTATTCTCAAGACAAACCAAAGAAGTTGCACTTGCCATGGCATCCGCATGTCGATTATCTTTCCTAGGTAAAGTTTGAATCGTATAAGAAGAGAATTGTAAAATAACATCAAGAGCCAAATCTCTATATTGTGTCATTTTATCATTCTTAGTATGATAACCTCCTTTAATCTGCTCCACAATTAATTATGAATCTCCATAAATTTCCAAGATTTTAATGTTAAGGGATGAAGTTGCTCATAAGCCAACTATAAGAGCTTCATACTCTGCAATATTGTTAGTACAAGGAAAATTTAATTTACATGATAGAGGGATCAGATTTTTCACAGGAGGGATCAAGATAATACCAATACTAGAACCTATCTTACCTCTAGATCCATCAAAATATAACTCCCAAACATCATCCTCTTTAATAGCTAGAATGGTTTCATCAGGGAATTCTATTGAAGTAATGCATGTATTGGAATGAGGACAAGGAGCTTCAGCCAAATAATCTATTAAAGCTTGTCCTTTAATCAACTTTTAAGAAATGAAATTAAGATCAAATTCTGTAAGTAACATCACCCACTTTGCAAAATGGCCAGAGAGATCAATTTTTGAGAAAATATGTTTCAAAGGATCAAATTTAACAATCACATTGACTTCAATATTTAATAGATAATGGCTAAGTTTCTGACAAGCATAAACTATAGCTAAGTATTCTCTTTCCAAATCTATATATATTGTTTCATAATCGAGTAAATTCTGACTATTGTAGTACACAGGTCTTTCCTTACCGTCACTATCATACTGAGCCAACTACGCACATACCACTTTCAGAGTAGCTGAAGTATACAGATAAAAGGGTTTATCAAATTGAGCGGGCTACAAAATAGGATAATTAGCGAGATACTCCTTAAATTTCTCAAAGGATTGTTTACATTCGTCATTCCAAGAGAAAGTGGTATCCTTTCTAAGCAAGGAAGTAAAAGGAATAGTTCTATCAGCTAATTTGGAAACAAAGCGACAAATAGCTTGAATTTTTCCTTGTAAACTTTGTAACTGAGAAATATTCTTAGGAGGCATATTAACAATAGCTTCAATCTTTTTATTATCTACCTCAATGCCTCACTTAGATATTATAAATCCTAATAATTTATCAGAATCAACTCCAAAGGAACATTTCTTAGGATTCAATCTCATATTGTAACTTCTAATCCTTTCAAATATCTATCATAAAATACTAACATGATCTTCTCTTTGTATAGATTTCACCAATATATCATCCACATAATCCTCCAAAATTTTATGAATGTAATCATGAAAAATCAAGGTCATAGCTTGTTGATAAGTTGCTCCCACATTTTTTAATCCAAAAGGCATCATGACCCAACAAAATGTTCCCCAAGGTGTTATAAATGTTATCTTAAATTGATCTTCAGGAGGAATAAAAATTTGATTATAGCCAGAAAAACCATCCATAAAAGATAATAAAGCATGACCCGCTGTTGAATCCACAATCATATCAATATTAGGTAATGGGAAATCATCTTTTAAGGATGCTTTATTTAAATCTCTAAAGTTGGTACACATCCTTATCTTATTTTCTCCTTTTGCAATAGGAACAATATTTGAAATCCAGTCTGAGTAATCAACAGAGCAGATGAATCCAGCATCCAATAATCTTTCAATTTCATCCTTAACTAATAAAGCAATTTGTGGATTCATCTTTCAAATTTTTTGCTTCACAGGTTTAACATTTGGTTTGAGAACAATATTGTGAGTAACAATCTTAGAATCTATACCTGGCATATCCAAATATGTCCAAGAAAAAATATCCTTAAATTCAAGTAAAAGGGAAAAGAACTAATCATGTTCATCCTAATTCAAACATTTCCCAATTTTTATCATCTTCTTAGAGTCATTTTTATCCATTTGAACCTCAACAATCTCAGTTATTAGTAAATTACTTTGTATCAGAGAATCCATTGGTAGAGAAGAAATATTCAGTTCATCATGTTCTCCAAAATAAGCTTCTATACTTAGACAATAAGGCTTCTATTGTTTATGATGAAATGTAGGTAAATCCTCATAAACCCCTAAAAAATCTGCTAAGGCTTCATCTTCGGGAAAAACATCCAAGATAGGTCTTTGATTCATGTCAAGGAGGAGCAGGTTAACCAACTTCAACTGTCCACCACATATATGATTAATAGTGAGAGGAAAAGTCGATGGTTGTTTATAAGGATTGAACCCCAATCCATATGTATAATCATAAATATTGTTGTCCAAAGGTACTTGTATACCTTTCTCATATTTACCACATCCTTTCCCATTAAATCTTGATTTCTTGAATAGATGATAACCAGAACCATATCTATCAACCATATCAGATGGAGTCCAAGCAGCAGCGTATGTCACAATATCATAGCAATCAAGTTTTATTGTTTCAATTGTTTCTTCAATCGAGACATCAAAAAAGTTACTTTTTAATTCCTCAAAAAGTGGGGAAGGTGTAAAAACTTGTTTTTCAAATTCATTTTGGTGTTTCATGAATTCCAAATCAGATACTTTATATTCTCTAATGAAAGAAGGATTAAAGTCAAATGTTCCCCAATCATCCCCAGTCAAAGAAGAAGATGGAGCTTCAGTTTTTTTAATCTCAGGTAGCCCTTCAGGTTCTTTACTTTGTTGAAGAGGTTTGGAAACTTTAACATATTCTGCATTTAATCAAGGATTCAGCTCATCATCCGCATGTAACCTATACATCAAATTGTTATAAATGAACCTAACCTTGCGATGAAGAGTAGAAGGAATTGCATGCATAGTATGTAACCAAGGTCTACCTAAAAGAATATTATAATTGAGAGGTCCAGGCCTAACATGAATAGGCATATTTAGAATAACCAGACCAACTTTAATAGGTAAGGTAATAATGCCCAAAGTTCTCTTTTCAATATTGTCAAATCCATGAATAGGGACATTATCAAGTTGAATAGTCATAAGATTGGCCTTAATTTCCTTAAGCATATCCATGCTACAAACATTAAGACCAGATCTATTATCAATTAACATTCTATGAATGATACTCTAATTAATGGAAACAGCAACCATAAGAGCATCATATTGATTTTGCACCTCCACAGAAGGTAAATCATCATTGGTAAACACAATAGGAGGTATAGAATGCATAGTATGTATGCACTCCAAAAAGTAATTAATGTTCTCTTGGTTAGGAGGTGAAGCAAGAAGGGTAGATAAATCCTTTTGCAATGCCTCATGATATGTCGAGGAAGTTTGAAGTAATTCCCATAAAGATATCTTAGCAGGAGTAGCACGTAATTATTCTAATAATTCATACTCCTTAAAGGTAGATGGAAACCTAGGAACTTGAGGAAGCATAGGTTGAGAAGGCAGTAAAGAAACTAGAACATTAGGCTGAGGGTTATTATGTGTGCGATAAGCATATGAAACTGAATCTATGTTATCAAATAAATCCAAAGGATCTCTTGGTTTACCCTTAATTTTTATTCAAGGACATCCTTTTACCATCAACAAAGGTTTAGGATATATCATTCTAGGTGTATCAATGTTGCAAATAGTGGAACATGAAGGTAACCATGCACACACCCTATGGTATAGGTCAATTGAAGAGGTTGTGGAGGAAGGTGAAATAGGAATAGGATCAATGGAGATCTCATTCAAACAATTTTCATCCTCACTTCCATGTACCTCATTAAGGGATCTATCCTCTTTTATAATAAAAGCCTCATCAAAGTATTCAAAACAAAACTTATACATGTTGAACACAAAGTAATACTACAACCATGAAAAATGTAAATATTTTTATATTTGGAAAGAAATTTTGTAATTTTTTTGTATTTTTGAAATATAAATGCAAGAGCATAAAATAAATATACTTTTATAAGCATGTAAGATCTAACACAAAATGCAAATCTAACACCAAAAAGAAAAAGTTGTCATAAACGGGTTCACCAAAATGTAAGGTGGAAAAATGTGATGGATAGGTAGGGTTTGGAACAATGCACATAAAAGATACCCTAAACCAATATTTACCACCAAACATATAAATTTAAATGATAAGTAATATAAATCTAGAAATGCTTGCAAGGATAGTGAAATAAAGAACATACCTCATAAGATAGCTGATCTGAAAATACCTATTTTCTGGTGTCTGTACTAAGTTTCTAAAATTTTTGCAAGTAGCTCTGGGATAGGAATATAGAGAATACCCCTTTATGTCGACCTTGACCCCTTTATGTCAACCTTGACCTACACTGCTCCGACAGAAATTTTGTTTGCGGATCCCAGAATTTTGTCGAAAAGGTATCTAGATTTGCTCTGCAACTCCTAAAATAATGATTGTAGATATCTAAAAATGGTGTTTTAGGGTGGCTATATAGGATTTTTCCTTATTCAAACCCCCATTTTTGTGATCTCCACCTCCATGAATAGCCGAAAGTAATAGAATATGTGTGTGTGTTTCTCGTAGGAAGAGCTTTGAATGTGCAATGCCAAGATCTAATCCTCTAGATTGAAACCCTAGCATGAATTGAAATGAGAGAGAAATGCATAGATTTGAATATGATAAATAAAGCATTCCAAGCCCCCAAGGCTAAAGTACTCCTACCAAACTCACAATCCGTAATTGCTACCCCATGATTGTATCTTTTGAATGCTTGAATGTTGAAAATGGTAGATCAAGGAAGAATGAATCTTTCTTGCTCCAAATGAATGTCCACAGAATGATTTCTTGCATCAAGGCATCAAAAAAATCTTGATCTTCTATATCATCCTCTTTCAATCTTGCATCATCTCCTCATCAACACCTCTTGCTTGTTACTTGAAGGTGCTTGATTACTTGATTCCAAATGAATGCAAAAGAGAGTGTTTATATAGAGATTTCAAGGAAAGGCTCCTTGAGAAATGTAAGGGCCCTTAATTCAAATTTTACCTTGAATTATGGTCCAATCACAATAACCAACTAAGGAGGGAAAAATAATAAATGAAGTATAAATTAAAACCCTTCCCCATTCGGATCTGGAGGCCCGCTTTTAATTTTGGGACCCGCTATGATCAAAATTTGAAAAGGGGGACCAAAATCTGAAAAGGGTCAAGGTCGACCTCAACCCTAACCTAGATCATGGTCGACCTCAACCCTGACCTAGGTCAGGATTGACCTTGACCCTGACACAAAGTTTCAAGCCCAGACAACTTTGAAAATAGGGAAGTTTTTGGATTGGCCAGAGACTTGGGATGATGAGAATACATGACAGAGTGTCGAAAAAGGGCACAGAGGCCTAGGAGAGATGTGATGAAGGCTAGGAGGACCAATACCTAGGTCCTACCTAGAAAATAGAGAAATGATGAAGGAAATCAAGGAGAATCATTAGGATCCTAACCCCAATTTTACCTACAAATGAAGAGCTAAGTGCAAATGCATCCTAAATGCAAATCTATCATGAAAATGCACTAAATGAGGGTGCTAAACCTACCAAAATGGAAGTGCTTCCATTTTAAGATGATACAATCCTTAATAAAAACAACCCACATCATTCTAGAATAGTCATCAACAAGTAACATAAAGTACCTATCACCATAATAAATTTGAGTTCTCATTGGACCACACAGATCGGTACAAACCAAATCTAAGATACTTTTATAAAAGTAACTTTTACTGATAAAACTTGAACTACTTAACTTCCCAAGATAAAATTATTTACACATCACATTGTTTGGCTTTACTACGTTAGGCAAACCTTTTACTATCTTCATCTTACTAACTTTGACCAAGTTATCAAAATTAACATGACAAAACCTTTTATGCCATAACTAGCAATCTTCTACCTTAGCAATCAGACAACTCTCAATAGTAAAATTTAGATGGAACAAGTTACCTCATGTTTGTTCACTTGTAGCAATTAATTCTCCTTATTTCCTAATGATCTTACATACACCTTAATTGAATTCCAATCTATATCATTTTTTGTTTAACTGAGAAACACTTAAAAAGTTGTACTTTAAACCATCAACCAAGTAAACATCATCACACTTTGTCTTATCATTTAAAGAAATAGAACCTTTACCTTTCACCATACATGGAGCGTCATTACCAAATCTCACTAAACCTTCATCACATTACTCCATCTTAATGAATTTGTTTCTATCAGTAGTCACGTGATGAGTGCAACCATTGTCAATAATCTAGTCACCACTGTAATTCATGTTTGACACTAATTCTTTTTCACCTTCTTCTAAGGGTTCTTCTTTCGCTGCAACAAATACAATTTCATTTTCATCTCTCCCATTAGACTCTTCATTGGCAACACCTTCCTCAGTAAAGTGACGTGATTTCTTATTCTTGTCCTTGAATCTCCTTGGTTTCTCCTTCTTGTCATTGTTAGGACATCTAGAGGCAATGTGTCCAATCTTATTACACGCAAAGCATTTCAAATGTAGCTTTCCTTTATACTTACCTTTTCCTCTAGGTCATTTTTTTGCAAACAATGCTTCCAATTCTTCCTGCTCTCTTTCTTCAGACATGAAAGATTCATAATAATTAGAGTAAAATGTTGAAGAGTTGTTAGATATTTTTTTTCCTTTCCTAGAAGGTGCAATAGTCAATGATGACTTGAAAGAATCTTTAACTTTAGGCATACTATTTTCATAATTACTTAATTCAAATGCAGTCAGCTTTCCTATTAAAGCATCAAGGGTAACAATAATATTTCCTAGAGATCTAAGCTCTTGAATAGATGAAACTCTAATATCATACTAAGGTAAAAGAGTTCTCAACACTTTGCTTACCACATCTTCTTCAAGAATATTACCTCCAACACCTCTAATAGAAGCAACAACCTCTTTGATTCTTTAATTGTATTGATTTATGTTCTCATTTTCTTGCATTATCATCTCATCATCTTTTCCTCTCAAGCTATCAACATTTTCCTTCTACACATGTGGATATCCATCATAGATAGTTCTCAGCTTCTCCCACATCTCATGAGTGGTATCCAGGTCTTTGACATCTATAAATTTTGCATCTGATAGAGCACTTGCAATGGTTTCCATAGTAGCAATGTCTTCTTGTCTTGTCTTCAATTGATCTAGAGTTAGGAATACTGATGGGATAATATATCTAGTAACCACATGATCCCAACATTGATCACCCATACCTTTGAGGTATAACTTCATTCGATCGCACCATACTGAATAGTTTTCTCTTGTAAACTTAGGACCTTCCTTTCACATCATCTTTGGATCTTTGCCTTAAGATGTTAAGTTTCACCACAATAGAGTTATATTTTCTCTGATACTGATTGTTAATCCTGAGATCAAATTACTGAGAGGGGAGGGTGAATCAGTAATCTACCAATTATCCAACTTTTTATCCTTTTAAAACTTCACCACAGCATTCACAATTTTACCTTTAATAACAAAAAATGAAAATCATAACCATAAGTTCATCCACAAAATAATGAAATACTTGACATAGGTGTTTATCTTGTAGAAACCCTAATCAAGAAAAAACCACAATAGGGATTTGTACCCACTAAATGATGTAATTTTCTAAAGTATGCCTTATCAGGAGGTTAACCTTGTTAGGATTTTTACAAAAGCACTGTTAGGTACTACCCGGTTAAGGGATTTACCTTTAGGCATGTTAAGAACTTTACCCTGTTAAGAGTAGCCTTGTTAGAGGACTTCAAACACAAGCTAATGTGCCACCTTGTTAGAGGATTTACAATAGGAACCTACTAGGATCCACCTGGTTAAGGGATTTTAACTATATTGTAACTATTAGGGAAAACATGAACAATTATTTTTATAATAGCACTACCTTGCTTGATTAGATCCACTAAAGAACAAAATCACTTCATACTACACCTATCTTTGCTCTGGCTTGATTGCAACTCACAATTCACATCACACTTTCCCAACACATGATCAACACTATAAACTATCAACTTCATCCTTTATATACTATTCATCAAGCCCTTAAGTTTTCCACCGCCTTAGGATTGCCCTAAATGGCTTACTATTTAACTTTCAATCTTCACACTTGGATCCAATGCATCAATACACATATCTCAATGCATAAAATAATTTTCCTACATCACATCGACCAATACAATAATTTACATAGAAATTTGAGTCCAAGAGTCAAACACATTTTGACTACACACTTTCTTCCTCTTGAATATTCTCCATATGCTAGTACTGAACAATGTGATTCTAGATTATCACCTCCAATCTTTGATACATGTCACCAGATCATGACTCACTTAACTGAATACACCACAATACCTTCACGGGTCATCAATCAAATATTTAATCATTATCACTCAAGAACTTTGACACTTCAACATGTTAACAACTCTAACTTTGTTCTTTGGTCATCTAATCTTCATTATGGCCATCCAAATCAGTTGTGATTGCAACTATAGAATCTGAACACTATTAGCAACCATATCATGTAACTGCATTACAAGAAACACTAAAGATTTGACAAACCACTCAAATCACCTATCAAATGTCATGAATTGTTCTAGTAGTTGTATTGTTATCCTCCATCTTATCATAACTTCCTTTCTAGTCAATATCAATAGTATTGGTCATGCATTTAACATTCTAATACATCCCTCAGCCTCTCATAAAAATTTCTACAAATGAAACTTACCAAAACACCTTGATCATCATTCTTATTTCCAACAGCATACTAGTATCACTAGGTCAATACTTGACATTAATGACATTAATGACAACTCAATAATTGATCATCATGCAATCAAATCTATCTCATTGTAACACTAGTAATTACTTACCATCACTACATCAGTTAACATCAGTTATGCCAATAGGATGAGCATACAAATTAATTGAAATTGGAAAAAGTGCACCTTGATTTTTTTATCATGTGATTTTGACCTAATCATAAAGATATAATTTTTTTATATATTGTTGGACCACAAAAATTGAAATGAAAAGAAGTAACCCCTATTAAAAATCAGCAAAATTTCCAAAAATGTAGATTTAAAAAAAATCCTTCATTTGTGCTCTAGGGACCAAATTTGTCAAAACATACTAGTTTTTGAAGATCTATTTATTTCGGCCATTATTTGTCATCAAAATTAAAAACATAGAGAACATACCCCAGTTAGATTTTTAAGAGATTTCTAAAAATCTAAATTTTTTAGAGAATTTTTCTGATTTTCTCTAATAGTTAATTATATATGGAAATTCATTAAAAAAAATTATAAATCGCACTAAATTAATCAAAAAAATTTGATTTTTGGATTGTAGGCTTTTGATACCATCTCCAACCTGAAGTAAAAATTTCATAGAAAAATTCCAATTCATTTAGGAGATGTGACCAAATATTTGAAAACATGCATGCAACAACAAATCAACAAAGAAAACCTGCATGCAAATATACAAGACAAATTTATCAAAGTTTTAGCATGTTCACATCGAGTTCACCAAATGTATGTAGGGGTTTCTGCAAGACTCAAAAGAAGAGATTAGTAGTAGCATATTATCTAAAAACTATAAATAATCAACTACTAAGCACATAAAAGCCCTACGAACAACAAAAAGGAAGCATGAATGATGAAACATAAATAACTAATTCAAAGCAAACCATTCAATACTCTATGTTTTTGTTGATTCTCTTCTCTTTTTTTAGGTTTGGAAATTAGTTGTGATTCCAGCACCACCTTGACTCAAAGATTTAAGAAAATATGATAAAAGGATTGATTACAAATGACTAAGTGAGAAAACCTGCATAAATTTGATACAAATTTGAGAGATGAAATTGTGAGGTATGAAGAGGGTTTTATATAGAAATTATGAGACTGGATGAACAATCGAGATTAATTCTGTGAAAGCAGATTGGACAGATGAGATAATTCAAGACTAGATAAGATTTGGGTAACTTTCCAAAATAGAATATTTAATTCTAATTTAACTCAAAAAGGGGAGAGTTATTTAGAAAATAAAGAAGAAGATAAAGATGAGAGGATTCATTTGATTTTTGAAAGATTCGAGTTTCAAAAATTGAATTTTAAGAAGAATATTATTTTCTAATTTAAAAATGATTTAATTTTTAGAAAATTATTTTTTCTATTTTATGATGATTTTGAATTTTTAGAAATTATAATTACCTCATTTTTTATTTTTCTATTTTTTGAAGAATTTAATTAAAGAGAAAGATGAAATTAGAATAAAATTAAATGGAAATGAAATTAGAATTTGAGGTGAAATTAAATTAATTTGGAAGGATAATTAGCTAATTTGATTTATTTAAATATAATTAATCAAAGTATAGAAAATGGGAAATTTAATTTAAGTAAGTGATAAAGATCAATTAATTAAAAGCCATTAATTAAATAAACTTAATTATTTAATCAATATTAGAGAGGTGATTAACTGATTAAAAGATTATATTTTAAGAGGAAAATAAGATGATTAATTGATCATTAAATAATCATTAACTAATAGATGAATAATTAGTGACTTAATGTTAGATCGTAATTATGTCCATTTTTAGGTGTCTACAGTATGCACACATGCATGCGCACGGACGCATGAGAGAGAGAGGGGGGGGGGGAATAATACTCAATTACATTTAATCCATCTCCTACATAATCGATGAGAGACAAATATGCATGCAAGCTTTCAAAATTACCATAATGCAAAGATCAAATAGACAAGCCATAAGATATCACAAGATATACCCTCAAAAATCCCTCATGAGGGAAAGACTCAACCTCCAAAAGAATCCTTACTCCATTAAATCATTCAACCATAAATAAATACCAAGCACTTATAGAGTTCCGATGAAATTTTATAAAACATCAAGCCTTCCAATGCATTCACATGTGTCCAAGCATGCATCCACACATTTCATTCCATGCTTCATAGATGTAACCTTAAAAAGGACTAAAAAATGATATCCCAACCAACTAGACAACCCAACCAACTAACATATATTTTATTTTAAAAGAAACAAGCTTAAAAAATACAACTACTGATAAAGTTAAACCATGTGAACACAATACAATTGACCCTCATTTAATATCGGGTACTCATTTTACACTAGATTAAATATGTTTTCCCAATATTAAATAAATATAATATAATATCCCAATGTGACACCGACTTTAATTTATAATCTCAATGTTACTATACAACACATAAAGTAGCCCCAAGAATATTCACGTCTAGTAGTGCGCATCCATCTAGGTGCTCCTAGGTGCAACACATAATAATATAATGTAGCATTACAAATATTATGCAAGGTGTATAATGCACACACAAATGTATATATATGTATATACATATTCATTTGTGTGCGTGTACATACACACAAGGCTAGCACATGGAAATCAATTTTACTATGTCTAGAAGTGGATTGTTCCAATTGCATTTTCCCATGAAATAGTGTCAACAAGTTTGTGCAAAGTTGCATTTAAATAGTAAATGATCTAGGATTTTCTTGTATTGGTAGCACAAAGGGCTTTTGAAAGGGCCCATGAATACAAGCTTCAATAATCTATCACTGATAAGAATC
Organism: Chamaecyparis obtusa; assembly: GCA_027943335.1. NCBI lineage: Eukaryota > Viridiplantae > Streptophyta > Pinopsida > Cupressales > Cupressaceae > Chamaecyparis > Chamaecyparis obtusa. The sequence goes on from BSBK01004242.1 coordinate 759,649, forward strand.
TTGTTTTGTATTGCAATCCATAAAAAAGCACCTACATTGAGTAGGATATGGGGATCCCAACATAAGTTTGATGGCTAAGAACATTATTCCCACACAAAAACATAGAGATCATAACCAATATTTAGGGAATAATTCCTTGATTCAACCATGCACCAAATTATCTCTTCATCTCCATATATCTAAACAATGTGGAATTGACTAGGTTACTCTAATATAAAAAATTATGCATTGAACTTGTTGTGTCCTACAACTCACTCTCCACTTAGCCAACTGGACAAGTAGAGACCCCCCTTTCTTTTTCCTTTTAGTCAATTTTATATCATGCCTAAGTTCCCTTGTCATGATTTTTTTGAACTTTCAAGCTTTGAAAGATTGGGGAAATAAAAACTATAAAATAACATATTGTTCCTTGATCCCTGAAATGGATTGAGATTTCAAGGATCAAAGGATTGATGATCAATAATCATTTTCCATTACCCATAGGCCTAAAGCTCAAAACCTAATGGGTTTGAACCCCAAAACCCAAAACCAATGAAGACTAAATCCTTTAATTGATGATATCATTAGATTTTACTATATATGTGAGCTTTGGAAATCACTTTCTCACTTTTACCTTTGATCAACAAGCAAGGTTTTCTTTGCAGCTTCAAGTGTTTGGTTTCATTTGTGATCATGTGCCCAAGCTTGTCTCACTTCAACCTCTTATTCTTTGTGTTTTTTCCTAGAGCACTACCTGATGAGTTCCCCTTCATTAGTAGGTAGGGTTTTCTCCCTTTTGTTTTATTTGACTTGTTTGTTTTATTACAACTAAGGTTAGGATAGTTTGTGTCTTTTTGTTTTTCCTTTGTTTTTAATTTTATATGTTTTTTTATAAGGTTCATTTTTATTAAGGCTTCCTCGCCCCTAGACATAAGTTTTATCTATAAAACACACACTCTTCATGCTTATAAACATCGCCATGCATAGACAAATCAAAATTTTATGAAAAACTTGTCTGTTAGGGTATGGTTATTCTACTTTCAAGGATCATAGATCCCTAAACATTGAAAGTTATCCACCTTTTTCTGTTTGGGTGATCAAGGACCCTATGGCTCATTGAATTTTGAGGATCAATGATCCCTAAAAACTTGAACTCCTTTGTACGACATGCTTGGGAATCAGGTATACTAAGACCCCCAATCCTTAAAGGGGATTGGGGATACATCACCCTCAATCCCCAAATGCATTTTATTGGCTATGAAAATATTTGAAGCCATTTATTTTCAAGGTTTGAGGTATCCATACCCCTAAAACCCCAAAATATCCATAGATGTTGATGTCCTTGAACCCCAAAATATCCATAGATTTTGATGTCCTTGAACCCCAAAATTGCACTTAGTAATTTTATCTAACTAGGACATAATACATTTAATGATTGATGGTCTTTTGATGCTCTAAGGGAAATAAATCCATTTAGTTATTCTTTAATGGTTTAGTAATTTTGTCTTTAGTTTACAGGGTAGTGCAGTTTAATAAAAATGAGATGGTTCTAACATTCATGTTTTCATGCAAAAAGAGATATGACTAGTGTGACTCTAACAAAGTACAAATTCTTGGGCTATCAAAAGATCTCTAGGTTAGGAAACAACCATTTTGAATCAATGATACAAATATTCGCCATATGGACCTTAGAGAGTTCTTGAAGTTGATAAACAATACTAATGGTAGAAAAATAGATGTGTTCTCCCTTATCTACTCATTGTTGATCCACGTAGTAGCTTATCCTTTTTGAGGTTAGTCATCTAATCTAATAATAGCATGTGTAGAGAATTACAACCTATGGGATAGGAGGGTGTTTGGAAAATTGGGTGAGGTTATCCTTGATATCAAACTTGATGATATCAAGACTATTTTAAAGATTTTCATTCATGATGAATATATGAGGGTATCTAGGGAATACAAAGAGAAATTTTATAGGGGTGAACCTAAATTAAATCCTACATAATTGAAAATTATCTTAAGAGGCCTAGGAAAAGTAACCAGTTGGATAAAATGGATCTACATAGAACCTACCTTAGGGAAGACATTAAGAATTATGTCATGCTCTTGAGTAGAGCTCTTGGTCTCACATAGAAGAAATAGTTGGAATTGTAGATGGTTCTCTATATCAAGACCATCTAGAGGAGAATGGAAAAGATTGATTGGGGAAATATTATCAGTGATAATTTAGATGAACAACTATAGGGAGTCAAATTCAATCCTAGGTTTTACATGACCTTATATGTAGTATATCTCTTGGTAGTGTAGGAACCTTTTTGGGGTTCAAGATAAGTGTCTCTTTAATGAATATGAAGACACATATCTATTCTCATTACCCATGAGTGATACATAAGGAGAAGGTAGAGAATTTAGACTAAAAAATGTTAATGATGCCTTTATTTTTGTAGTTATAAGGGTAATAGAAGGTGATTTTTCTAAGAGGGTGTTAGTGAACACGATGACCCAAATCAAGAAATTTGGGAATTAATACATTAAATTCTAAACATTTATATATATCAAGGTGGTAGGTAGTATATTGCAGCCCACAAATCTTCTTAGGTACCCCTCTACTAAGTTGATTTTCGTGGAACTATGCATGCAATTTGCAGATGCTCGCCGCATGATTATAAACAAACACAAGCCATGCTTCTAATTTTCTATTAGAATAGGGGCACACAACACACAAGACATGAACATTGAAAATGTAGTAGGGTCATGGTAGTGTGAGTGCCCACTTGATGAAATAACAATCACAAGGGCAAAATTAGGTCCTATTGAAATGTTAAGCCATTTATGATATCTCTATTTGAGCATTAATGGATTTTCATTAGTATCAACAAGTTATTTAGTTGGTAAAGGTTGAATAAGGAGATAAATAATTCAGTCGGTCAAGAATGCAAAGCCTTCACACCGAGAAAAGTCAAGGCAGAGCTTCATATTAACTGAATACATGCTTAACCAAGCACTTATCAAGCGTCAAGAAATTACTAGGTACCGAGCTAGTGAACACTAAGCATCAGTAATTCACCGAATTGTGAATACAATGTTTACCGAGTTATTTAGGAAACAACATAGTAATCAGAAATGGCACATATCTCTATTCAAATGGTTTACACCAATCTATAAACGGTTTACCAAGATCGAGACATATTTAATATGGATGTAATCATTAACTTTTGTGATGATTCCTATGTAATGGTATATCTAGGTCATTTTTGTACACCGTTGATCTTAGGTTTTCTAAGATCTTGTAAACCCTAATTAGGTCAATATTATTTGATATATAATTTTAAAGATGTCATTATGAAACATACATCATGAAGCAGTATTCACACACAAGGACATTAGGAGATCAGACAAGGGTTCTACGACAGAGTTTATCAAAGATAGTATCAGTTTATCAGAAATATACAAGGCTACCAAGCAGGACAGAAGGTTGAATTCATCACATTGAGGTGATATTTATTTGATACATCCTAGATCTGAATCATACAAGTATAAGTTTTCATTTTACAAATATTCTACTATTATCTATTTAACCATTGTAGCAGATTATAAATCTCTTAATAGAGTAGACTTAATCATCTTATGTAAATCTCTTAGTCGAGTGCACACTTGATTGTGTTGCTAAAATCCTTTAACAAGGTAGATGTAGTCGATCTTTTGTTACTCCTAACAAGGTAATAACATCAAAAGTGATCAACAATTGTAGCCTTAACCGTCATATTTTATTTACTACAGTAGTAAAGAATTTGTGGGTGTCATCCCCACTGCAGTTTTTACCTTCTAACAAGGGTTTTTGCATAACCAAAATATCTGATTCATGAGTACTTATTTTCATGTATGATTTATTGTTTTTTTTACATGCACTTTACATTTCCAAGTTATATGAATGTATGTTATAAACAATGGAATCAGTCAGTTAGTTAAGCACTACTATTGTAGATTGTTAAGTGTTGAAAGTTTTTGAGGGTATTGATTCACACCTCCCCTCTCAGTACTTTATCTTTCCATTCCCAACAATTGGTATCATAGCTAGATCTCTTGTTTTGGAATTTTAACCACTAAAGAGAAAAAGATCTAAGGATGGAAAGATATAGGTTGGACAAGACTATTAAGAATCAAAAGATACAAATGAAAATCTTCATTGAAAAATTCAAGGAAGCCAAAGCTGAATTGAGGAAGTTACTGATTCAAAGGAAGGACATGGAAATTTAGTATAGTGAAACTGATTATCATGAAGAAGAGATAGATGACCCATTTGAGAACATCGGATCTAGATCAAGCAGTATATCTGATGCATTTGAAGGAGCAATATTTGATCTATCTGAAAAGAATCTACATCTTACTGAACAAGTCAAAGCCTTGCAGATCAGTTAAGAAACACAATTGGTTAGGATGATTGATGTCATGAACAATACTAGGCAAGCCAAACAAGAAAGAAACTTGTCTATTGAAGATAGAAGACAGATGACTAAGGAGTTGCAAGAGAAGGAATATGAGATACTGAGACTCACCGAGCATCACTTTGAAATCTCCAATAAAATGGTTATCATAAGTCAGGAAGTTAACTGAGTGAACAGTGAGCTTACAAGGAAACTTGAAGACATCAGTGAACTCAGAGAAGAAAATGAAAGACTAAAGAATGAAGTCAAAATGCAACATCAACATAATGAGATGATCAAGAAAGATGAAGATAGTTCCAAGAAAATAGATGAATTTATGATTAGTTAAAAAGGACTTGGCAACACTACTGGATTAGGCTACACCGAGCAAGAAGAATCATCAAGACAAGATGAACAAAAGAAAAATGCCTACCCTAATCAAATACCCAAGAATTTTTCATGTTATCATTGTGGAAAACTGGGCCACGCATCAAATTTTTGCAAGAGAAAAGAAAAAGGTATTCCTAAATCCACTCCTAAGTTTAATGGTTATTGCTAAAATTGTAACAAGTATGGACATCAAGAACATGAGTGCAAATCTAAGTTGAATAGGACTCCTAAGAAACCCTACATGGAGAAAAACTATCATACTTGCAACATGCATGGACACATTGCACAAGAATGCAAGACTATGATGAAGCAAGTGTAGAAACCAAAAGAACATAACAAAACCTATCAACCAAGAAGGCAAGGTAATGCATACACTTGGGATTATAATACATGGGTTAATTGCATAGCATGTGGAACATATGGACATATTGCAGAAAATTACATGAGAAAGAACTGGAGAGGTAGATCTCACAACTAAACAAGCACTGGTATGGAATCTTTACATTATCACAAAGTCAGTCACTTAAGTAAGGATTGCAGAGACCGAGCACCAGAGACACAAACATATGAAAATGGCAATAGAATTGAGGATATCATGAGGATAAGAAATACAATGTGGAGAAAAGCATCAAGTGATAATGTTGAGTCAAGCAATACAATCGGTGACACCACGTCTATTGGATTGGGTGACATCACCAATTCCACCTAAGTTATAAAGGTATGTATGGAACTGCAAATTCAAATCAATTATATCTAACAAACAGTTCCTTATATCTAGTGATTGAATACCAAATCTGCATGAAATAAGATGCACTATGGTTTTATATGTTTTGAGCCTTAAATGTATATAGTCAGTATAAGTAAGATTGGGTGAGAAGTTGTTAGTCAGTAACTATCAGCAAGGTTAACCGAGTCAGGGTATTAACCAAGTGATATGTTAGTGTTAATCGAGCTTTTGATCTATTGAAGTATACACTGAGCGCAATTATTCTTACCAAGTTGTGTTAGGTCAAGCATTTAATGTGAAAAGTTTGAGCGGGAATTTGAATTTTTCTATAAATACACCATGAACTTAGTCATTTTTCACATTGCAATAAAGGAGAATAGAGCAATTTCGAGCGAGAATTTGAGTAGAAGATTCAAGAGTAGTTTGAGCACATATTTGAAGGTTTTTTGAGCTGAGCATTCACGATTGAAGTAAGTTCCACTTTCACTTAGCTATATAGTTGATTTCTCTCAAAGCCCTAAATTATAGAACAATGACATCCTCATCAAAAGTTGACAAATCCAAGATTGGAACTAAGAAGAAGGTCAAGTTAATCATGTCTACATCCTATAATGAACCAAAGTACAAGTTACATCTTGAGGTCACATCACATATCGACAAAACCAGAGCATTTTCGAGCATACCACCTAGGGTTTTGTTGGACGAAGACATTTGCACCTACATACACTGTAAAATTAGAGAGGTAGGTGCTTTTGAGCTCCAATCCACCTTCCAGGAGCTAAGTATTGATGGAAATCTCAAAGATGACCACACACACTTGAAGGTGAAGGGTTTAGTTAATGCCCTATATTTCCTGAGAGTTTTTAAGAATGAATGGATCAAGATCATTTTGAGTCATGTGCACAAGGGATAATTATGGTTGGATGAACCTATTAAGATCACCAAGGACATTATACACATAGTTATTGGTTACCCCTTAATCGATAAGGTGAAAGCACTGAGGAGTGCACCGAGGACCGAGATTGAAAAAGCTACAGGAGATGAATGGGATGGAAGAGGCATGAAAATAAACACCATTGTTGATCCTGAAACTAGGTTCGGTGCATATGCTATTGCTTACAAAATATTTCAGTCTAGCAGACCTAATAGCGTGTCATGTGGAGCTGTGGTTATCACATATAAAATTTTGAAGAAAGTTTTTTAATTGGACTTCGCCCGAGTTACTATTGAAGTAGTTAGAAGAAAACATGAAAACCATTAGGTCGACAAAGTCTAATACATGTAAGTTTGATTCACTGCTACTTTTCATATTTTTCTATGTGCAAAACTTTTTCCCATTAATCGACAATGTTGACTGGAGTACTGACTGACTAGTCACTCTACAAATTAATGATTTTATACAAAGTTTGGGACAAGATTTTTTCAGTATTATGGATTCATATTTTGAGAAATTCAAGGACTGAATGAATCTAAGAAGCAAGATACTAGGACAATTGGTTGAGGAGTATAAGGATGATATATGTTTCTTAGTGGACACCGACCACACTTTGATAAAGGCTATTGAACCAAGGACAAAATGGATGGCACCAATGGGCTATGAAATTGACATTGACAGAGCTTCTAGGTAAATAAAGGATTTATTGGATGAGCCCAAAGATCCTTAGGCAACTAGGTTTGGAACCTATGAAGAGGCCAAACAAAGGATAAAAATAGATCTTGTAATTGGCAAAGTGACTAAGAAATCTAATAAAATGATGGACAAACTAATAAAACAATTTGCAAATGATGCAGAAGATGATGATGCATCTGAGGATATTCTGGTTGAGGTAGAAACTAAGGAACGGTTACTCCTAGGTAATAGTGAGCATGATGAAGAGGCGACTGAGTCAGAAAAATACATTCACTCTTCACCAGTCAAGGCCACAATAAAGAGGAAGCAAGAAAAGTACAAACATAGGCAAGAACAAGGTCTACTACAGCTACTTCTCCACCTTTAAAGAAAGGAGTTATAAAACTATCAAGGCCCACTCCTACAAAGACCTACCAAAAGAAAAAGAGAGGTGCACAAGCCACCTCCGAGCTACCAAAGAAGAGCAAAAAACTTATAAGGGAAAAAGATGACATTGATGATAAAGAAGAGGAGGATCAAGATCAATTCAAGGTAGTTGTGAATAAAAATCAATCTATTGATGAGTTAGCACCAACAATAATAGACACGGGAGGCCTTAGTAACCCATAGTTAAGTCGGTATGTACATATGACAATTGAGGATCAGAATAGAAAGAAGAGGCCATCATAGAGATGATGATAAAGTTTAAAAATATGCCAATTGAATTTGCAAGATATATACCTAAGAGTCTATATGAAAAAAGTGTCAGAAAGATGGACATATGCCTTGCACATTGAGAAAAATATGAGGGAACACTCATTTCTATTGGTTATGCCCACATTAACAATTCCTGAGATAGAAGACTTGATGAAACAATATTCTAAAAGATTTTTGGTGAAAAGTAGAGCATTCAACATTTTGGCTAGAAAGCTTGAGGAGGTAGATGAGAGCAGTCAACTAGACTTCGATCCTCTAAGCTCGAGAAAAAGTAGATAAGTTGGCACTGGTAGTGATACTCAAGAAGAAGAGAAAAAGGAAAGGAAAAGGTATACACTCGGATGATGTAGACCTGGCTACCAAGGAACCAATGGATTTATCTAACACCGAGGTACAAGACACTACAATTGATATAGATTTTTATCCAGTAGGTTATAAAGAAGTATACCAGGATCCTCCAGAGAAAGTAATAATAACAGGGACAAATGATGTTCTTATTGAATACATCACTAATGGAGATCCTAATGATGTTAAGGATGATGAAGATGTTACCATTGTTGCATATCAAACTGAAGAAACAACACATACCGAGGTAGCAACAAGTGTGATATCGGGTGACTTGTCAATCTTAGTACAAGTCGTAGAGATCATAACACAGAAGGAACCCAAAGGTTCAACCCCAGAGAAACAAAAGGATACAACAAAGGATCAGGGGACAATAGGTGAAAAAGGATCAATCGAACAAGAAACAATAGAGAAGAATACTACAAATGAGCCTACACAAACTGAGGCAGCATCACAAGCACTGTGTTTATAATGTTGTAAGTGGGTATCTCAAAGGTGATGAATGTTTTCGGAAAGAAGGAAAAAGATTAAAGAGAATAAGTGAAAGTAGTATCCAGAATCAGTTTTTATTACTGACAAAACATCATCAGGGAAAGAAGATAAATATGCCAGGAAAAGAGAAGGTTGGGGTTTTATTTTTCCACCTTTGGCTGGAGACTTTGGGCTGCCAACAGAGGGGTTTTATTTTCTGGTTTTAATTTGTAATTGCAGAGGAGGAAAGGGGAACAAATTTTGTTTTCAGACTTAATTTTCTGTGTAGTTGGAAATGGTTGTCTTTTGGCTACCATTATGTATCAGAGGGTAGATGTAATATAGTTTAAATCTTTGAGTTTCGAAGTACGCATTTATATTTCTATTAAACTTTGTGTTAATGCAATCACTTTTGATAAATTCCAGCTACTAATGTCTTTCTGTGTATACAAAGAAATCTTTGAATTTCATGTGTCACATAATCTAAAACTGTCATGCCCAAAAAGTGAGCAAACCACAAGTACAATTTTTTTTTTTTAAACCTACTAACCATCTACAAACAACCATACTACGTAACTAAGAAGTGAAAAACTATCTGGCATAAGACCCCATGTGCATGCAAAATAATATAGAGAGAAAATAGATGACTAGAAACATTGAAGTGTCTAGCAACACCCCAAGGGTCAAACCATACTAGGTTGACCATGTTTGACCAAGTTTGACCAAAAGTCAAACCTCATCAAATAGCTCCAAACAAAGCTACAAGGTTCCCTAGACAACTAGCTTTAACTGGCACGCAAATCAGGAAAGTTGACTAAAAGTCAACTAGAATTGACCAAAAGTCAACCATCACTGAAATATGCATACCCAAGCTAAAAGGAAACAAAGCACATCTAAGAATACTTGGGCACGCAAATTGAGGCATTTGACCAAGGTTTGACTGAGGGTTGACCAAAAAGTCAATTGTACACAAATATGCCCTACAAGGTTTTACTAGGGTTAAATCATGCCAGGGTAAGGTTTATGCATGCATATTGAGGTGACATCCAAGGTTTGACTATGGTTGACCAAAATGTCAACCATTTAATAAGACAACCAACAAATCTGATAAGGTCCAATTGATTAGAGACTTGATCACAAAGGTCAAACCAGAGAAGGTTGACCAACTTTGACCAACTTTGACCAAAATTCAAACTTCACCGAACAGCTTCCAAACTATCCTATAGGGTTTCCTAAACTACATGCTTCGACCAACATGCAAATCAAGATAGTTGACTGAAGTCAACTAGAGTTGAACAAAAAGTCAACCATGCATCGAACAACATGCAACAAAGTTAAAAAGGTTCATAACTTAACGAGAAATACTTGGGCACACAAACTGAGGTATTTGACCTAGGTTTGACCAAGGGTTGCCCAAAAGTTAACTGTGCCCAAATATGACCAACGATGATCTCCTAAGTTTTAAAACATAATATAGACTATTTGTGCATGCAAACCGAGGTAAATACCCTAGCTTTGACCAAGGGTTGACCAAAAATTCAACTATGCACAAAATGGTCAACATGACCATTAAGATCAAATTCACTTGAGGCTTGACCAAAGGAAGAAGATATAAAACCCTAAGATGACTATAACGTTCCCTAGCTAAAAAGTTACACATACTAAAAGTTCGATATTCTAATTAATTAACTCCAAATATAAAATTATCCTATTTACATAGTTGCAAAGTATTGAGAAATAAATCTAACACAACACATCAAAATCCAAATATTATGATATTTTTAATCTAATACGTTTAGGCCAATGTTTTAAAAATAATAAGCTAAAATAAGTTCTTTTACAGATTTAACCCAATTTAACATTGAAACGTCTAAAATGAATTAGGAGTTACTAATTCTAATTTAAACTTAAATAAAAATTGAATTTAATTCTAAAACAAAATCTATCTAAAAATAAGTTTAAGCTCCCTATAATGACTTAGACTTTACTAAATACAATTTAATCTTTATAAAAATTCAATTTATCTAATATACTTGAAACACCGAAATACTTAATAATAATAACACCCTTATTATATTCTCTTCTTTTTTTTTTTATAATTGTCGATGCAAATTTAATTTCCTGAATTTCAAAACAACAAGTATGTAGATAAATTATTTTTAAAATTAAATTACATAATTGCATTCATATTAAGTGGCTAAACAACTTGTAGGAATCAAAATTTTGATTTAGGCCTTCTTTTTTTTTTGAATAATTTTCAAGAAATTTTCTAAGTACAAAATATAAATTTAAAATAACATTTCACAATGTAACATTCTAATTTATTTATTTAAATTATCATAATACAAGCAAGATTATGATAATTCAATACTATCCAATTTGAATATACCTTATAATAGTATAAGCCATAATATGCATAATGATGCCATAGACGATCATGGAGTTTGTCCAACTAAAATTACATTTAAATCTCCAAATTGCTTCATAATCCATTAAACCCAAAATCTAATCCATAATTTTCATTTCCAATATATTAAATAACAATAAAATTTACAAATTTAAAATGTATGATTTACAAGGAAATCCTTGATTTCTAAATTTCGGACATACTTGAAATGCAAAGTTACAACAAATTTTACAATTTTGAATTTCAAACTCAACAATATTACCAGCTCCTATATCCAGCTAGGTACCTGATAGAGTGAGGTTGACCATGGAGGCTCACCTCCCAACATGGGCCTTTACAAGGCCACCCTTGAGCTAGGGGATCCAATAAGGAATGGGATACAAATAGAAAATACCAGCCATGAAGGAAACAATTAGAACATGAAGACACTTAAAAGATTTTTCCAACATGGTTTTACAAGAGGAAGGTCTCCAAGAGACCTTCCTGAAAACAAGGTATAGGTGGACTACCAGGCGGAGAAGCCACAGTATAAATATAAATTTCCCAAGCCACACATGGACTTGGGAAGACAACCTTCAAAAAGATGAGGTCTAACTCTCCTTATGCCCCCCAAGTGCCTGTAGGCCATACTTGGCATCATGGGTATCGTAGAACCCCATGTTTATCTCTCCACACATGGGAGACTGTACACAATCTTGGGTCTTCTTCCTACTACCCCCTTCAAGGTTACTCCACCCTCCCTAGGGTGAGTGAGCCTTGAAGAATCCCATCCCAAATTGAATACACAAAAGAAAAATAACAATTTACAAAACTTAAATTACAAAACAAAAACCTTAAAAAGCCATGGACTCCATTAATGGAGCTCCAAGCTCAACACATGCAAGCAATGCAAAGAAATCACAAGGCCATACCTTTATCCAAGCAAAGGTTGAAAATCTGAATTCTTCAAACTCCTTCCAAGCTAGTCCTTCCTAAGCTCCTTCAAAATTGAAAAGGTCTCCAAATCTAGAGAGTGGGTGAACAACAAAACCCTTCTCCAAGCTTTCCCTAAATAGGCTAAACTCCTAAAATCTAGGAGCCAATCAGAAGAGAGGAAGAAACTTTCATTCCCTTCTTCCTACTTACCCTCTTTCAACATAAATGGAGTTGAAGGCAAATTTGGGAAGAAGAGAGAGGTTAACCAAAACCTCACAACTCTTCAAATTCGACCAACTTAGAAATCTTGACTTTAGGGGAGTCATAAATGAGTTTTAAGGCTCTTAATGGGCTGAAATTGACCCCTAACCCCTAAGGTACCAACTTGGGTAGCTAAAATTGACCCCAGTTAACCTATGGGAGCCCAAATGGCCCTCCTAAACTCCACCTAAAGTCTACACACGGATTTCAAGTCTTGGTTGACTTTCTAGAAACTTTCCAACCCAAGGTAAGTTGATTCTACCCTAAGGTTAATCCCTAGTCAAACCCTTGACCCAACTAATTACAAATTACTAACCATGCCAACACATATGCTACAATTTTCCAAATTTGGCACATTTAATTAAAACAATGACATGGCTAATTCACATAAATATTAACTAAATTAAATACACACATGCAAACCACATTTACAAAATAAAGACTATACAAAGAGGTCCATGTTTCTTTATACAAAGAGGACCTTGGAATGCACGGTATAAAACATAGATTCCAATACTTAATCCCTAAATTTAGATCCATGGTCAAATTATCCTGCACACTCATTGCACACATCAGTAGGTCCAATCAACATGATATAAACATAATACATCATCAATACTGCATGGATTAAAAACTATGTCTGTGAATCAATCAACTAAGCATAACTTCAGTTTCCTAAACCAACTTTCCATCGCAACAGTTTTAAACATCATATAACATCATATGTGGCATCTTCATAGCTAAAACTGAATGAAATCATATAGTATCTCGAGTGTACCTTGATTACATAATCACGTACCGAACATATAACATAGGATTCAATAGATCCTTAAATACATAAGTGTCTCAAATAGTCAAGTATGTTTGTGAAATAAGTACTGAAAGCATGGAAAAAAAAGCAGTATAAATATGATTGTCTGGTAGGTCTCACATCCACCCACCTCTAGGCATGAACCTCCTCCTAGAGTTAATCAAAGAGGTGAGGGTATTGTGATCTCATCTGTGCTGCATCCTCCCATGAAGTTGTGACCTCATCATAACAATCCCATCAGACCCTAACCTGGTCAACGCCCTGCCTCGAAGTGTCAGGGTTTGTTGGGCCAAAATATGAATGGGCTCTAATGCCATCTACCCATCTGACTCTACCTACAAAGCATCCCAATCTATCACATGAGTCTCATCATAAACATACTTTCTCAAAACTGAAACATGAAACACATCATGGATGCGTGATAGGCTAGGTGGCAAAGCTAAATGGTAAGCAATTGGTCCTATCCTTTCAAGGATCTCAAAAGGTCCAACAAATGAGGTGCTAGCTTAGAGCCTAGTGTCCATTATTGCCTGCAGTTCTCTCCAAAAGGATGAAGTGAAGAGAGAATCTCTATCTAAGATGATCTTATGAGGTATGCCATGAAGTCTGACAATATCCCGCAAGAACACCTGTGCCACTGATGGTGCAGTAAAGGTATTACGCACTGGTGAAAATGGGCCACCTTGGTCAACTTGTCAACTATCACCGTGATGGCATCATGACGATGTAATGACATAGGAAGTCCAACAATGAAGTCCATAAATATGGTGTCCCACTTCCACACTGGTATCTCATGGGGCTGAAGTAGACCACCTGGATGTCAGTGTTCTGCCTTCACCCTCTAGCATTCTAGGCACCTAGCTACCAACTCAGCAATTAGCATCCTCATGCTTGGCCAATGATATAACTGTCTCAAATTGGCATGTGTCTTCTTCACTCCTAGATGCACTGCATAAGGGGCTCTATGCACCTCTAGTATGACAAACTCTCGCAATCCTCTGGAAGAAGGTATATAGATGCGACCTCTATGACGTAAGAATCCATCTGACTCCAAGGAATAATTTGCATACTTCCCCTCAAGGGGTCTCTGAGACCAAATCAACTCACTCACTTCTTCATATAACTCATCATCACACAAATGATGAAGAATATGATTCCTCAAATCTATACCTGTAGACATAGAAGAAAGCTCATGTCGTCTCCTACTCAAAGCATCTGTGACAACATTCTCTTTTCCCTTGATGTAGTGAACATCAAAATCACATTCACACAAGAACTCTATCCATCTATGTTGCCTAGAATTAAGGTTTGGTTGAGTGAAGATGTACTATAGACTCTGATGTTCTGAATGAAGTTCAAATCGATGTCCTAAGAGGAAGTATCACCATTTCACTAAAGCATGCACCACTGCTGCAAATTCAGGATCATGGGTAGGATAGTCAAACTCATGAGTCTTCAGTTTCCTAGACTCATAGGCTATAGCTCACCCATCCTACATAAGATTTGCCCCTAAACCATCTAAGGAAGCATCTATGCAAACTACAAACTCTGCTGAAGAATCTGGCACAGCGAGAATGGGTGCACTGGTCAATGCTCTCTTGAGCTCTTAAAAAGCTCGATCACACTTCTTAGTTCACTCAAACTTCTTTCCCTTTCACAAAAGAGAAGTAATAGGGTGTGCCACTCAATAGAACCCTTAAATAAACCATCTGTAAAAAATCGGCTAAACCCATAAAACTTCTCACTTTAGTCACTGAGGTAGGTGCTAGCCAATTCATAATGGCTTCAATATTTAATGGGTCTACTGAGATCCCATTGCCAGATATCACATGGCCCAAATACTTGACCTTTGATCTAAAGAAGGCACATTTCGACAAGCTGCCATGAAGTTGATTATCTCTAAGGCATTGCAAAACTTGTCTCAGGTGCTCTTCGTGCTCTCTCTCATTCTTCGAATAGATCAAGATATCATCAAGGAATACTACCACAAACTTGTCAAGGAAGGTATGAAACACTCCATTCATAAGACTCATGAATAAAACTGGAGCATTTGTAAGACTGAATGGAACCACAGTGAACTCATAGTGGCCATATCTAGTGTGGAATGCAGTTTTGTGGATATCACTATTCACTATCCTCGACTGGTGATAACCCGACTTAAGGTCAATCTTAGAGAACACTCTAGCACCTTGAAGCTTATCAAACAGGTCATTGATCCTAGGAAGTGGATATCGATTCTTGATGGTAACCTTGTTCAACTGTTGGTAATCCATACACAACCTAAGAGATATGTCCTTCTTCACGAAGATCACATGTGCACCCCAAGGAGAGACACTAGGATGAATGTGTCCTTTCTCTAACAGTTCCTCAAGTTGTAACTTGAGCTCATTAAGCTCATTAGTGGTCATCCTGTAAGGTGCTCTGGAAACTAGTTATGCTCCTAGTACAAGATCTATATAAAAATATGCTACCCTTCAAGGTAGCATACCAAGTAGCTTTGAAGGAAACACATATGCATAATCTTGCAGAATGGGATGGTCATCCAATGAGGCTTCATGTTTTGCCTCATCTTTCCTATCACTGATGGTGATAGAAAATATCTAACATCCCTTCTACATGATTCTCTTAAGCTGCATAGCGGAGATTGTACGAAGGGATAAAGGCTTTTGTATTCCTGATATCACAGTAGTGTTTCCATTGTCATCCAAGCATTAGACCAACTTCTTACGACAATCTAGCTTGGCCTTGTGAGCATATAGCCAATCTATTGAAATACAAATCCATTTCATACCCTTTGGGGTGTTAAATGCAAAAGGAGAACTAGGAAAGCTCTACATCTCCCCTCCAATAAGGACTAGGCTCACCCTGAAAACCATCAAGTCAACCCAACATAAAAGTTTCCTACAACTCGGTCAGACAACTTCAGAAGGGATCCAATATATATAAGAGAGCATTGACAACTCTAATTCTTGTGATGTAGGAGCATCCTGGGTGTAAGAGCAATCTTGCATCACCCAAAAATATTTCTGGTTTTGTTTTCAATAAGGGCTATCTTGTGCAGAGCTGCTATTTATGGAAACTTACTATTTTTAGTAAGTTGGTCATATGATCTCAGAATGTTCTGATTTCACAGTTGGAGGTTCATCTCAGTTATTTCAGCCTACCAGTTGAATTGCATCGCCACATCATCAGTATTGGTGAAGTTATTGAGTTTTTTGGGTATGAAATCTTTCAGGTCAATTTTGACGGCCTTAGAGGCTCCGGATCACGATTGACCCCCAGCTAATTGGTGCTAGTGCCTGTCAAGCACTGTAGATTTCATCATGGCATTTTCGAAAAGTGGTTACAATAGAAAAATGGAGTTACTGTTAAAAAGTTATGGCCTCTGGAAGTTGGGTTACCTAAAATCATATTTTGTATTTCTTTTGAGCCGACCCTATTGTAATAATTGTGAAAAATAAATAATTCTATGTTTAGTCAGCCTAAAAGGCTAAATTTCTGGAACCTTCTCGAGTGGCAAAAATTGCCTATATAAGGAAGGCCCGTAGTGTTGTCTTAGGCAGTTCGGGACAGTTCTGGGTAGTAGATTTGGGTATTGATTGAGGCTTTGTCCTACAGAATATTGTAAGGGAATGCCCATGTGGTTTTGCATATTTTAATTTTGAAAGTTTGTAATTCCACATTTGTGGAGATAATAAGAAGCCCATTTTCTGTTCTTGCAAATTGTTGTTGTTTCTTTGTTTTTGTTATGTGTTTGTGGTATTAAGGGGAGCACCCTTCATCATCTTGTTCTTCACATGCTAGAAGAAAAAATATAATCGTGGTCTGCTCCACTTTAAGGTGTAACCCCACCCTTAATACTTCACCATGAGGAACCTAATAGAAGACACTATCCTCTAAGATATCGCTATGGTTAAAACAACAAGAGCTTCCAAGTCATCAACTCAGAATGAGGAACCAAAATCCTCTTTCCAAAATTGCACTCTTTAGGGAATTACTACACCCTATTCTAGTGTATCAAGGGATACACCCCAAAATATTTATCATACAAGAAAGATTACTTCCAAATAGGATACCTCTGAAATTCCAAGTGTATGGTCAACATGATCAAGTAGAATGAAAATCCTATACCACATCCTTCCTAAAACATAGACACAACCTAGTATGTTCTCTCTAGTGCTCCCCCTTTTCCTACTGTCATTGGTCCACAATGTTAGAGTCGCATACATAAGACAGGCTAGCAATAAAAGAATAAGGACATTTAGGATAGTCACCAAGATCAAAAAGTAAACTCAAATGGGGAAATTGTTAATTTCATCAGTAAATTAAAAAATGAGCTCAATTCAACAATAAATTAAATGTGTCAACTGACACAGAGATATAATTTATTTTTTGGGTGACTAACTCCCACACAAAGGAAATAACCAAATAAATAAAATGTTGGCCTACACAACATGTGAAAAGATCCACCTTTTAAGAAACAAAAAGAAGGAAGTCAAAAGAACCATTCACAAACATTGCAACAGAACTTAGTCACGTAAGAGGGAGAACCACCATCGAATACTGAGGACACCACTCCTCACCAAACTTGGAGAAAATAACCAACATACACTCATCCAACAACTTTCCATCACAAATTGTACCTAAGCATTACAATAATCGTTGTAGCTAAAACAATATCCTTCTCCCTTCAAATTTCTTTTACAGCTTGATGCAGAAGTTTTAATGGGAAATGTAATGGTTCAAGGTCTCAAGTGTTGAAACTTGGCTCTAATACCAAAATGTCATACCCAAAAAGTGAGCAAAACACAACTACAATTTTTTTGAAAAAAACATACCATCTACAAACAACCATACTATGCAACTAAGAAGTGAAACACTATCTGGCACAAGACCCTATGTGCACGCAAAACAATACAAAGAGAAAATAGATGACACGAAACATTGAAGTGTCTAGCAACACCCCAAGGGTCAAACCATACTAGGTTGACCATGTTTGACCAAGTTTTACCAAAAGTCAAACCTCATCAAATAGCTCCAAACAAAGCTACAAGGTTCCCTAGACTACTAGTTTTGACCTGCACATAAATCGGGATAGTTGACTAAAAGTTGACCAAAAGTCAACCATCACTAAAATATGCATAACCAGGCTAAAAGGAAACAAAGCGCATCTAAGAATACTTGGGCACACAACCTAAGGCATTTGACCGAGGGTTGACCAAAAAGCCAATTGTACCCAAATATGCCCTACAAGGTTTTACTAGGGTTAAATCATGCTAGGGTAAGGTTTATGCATGCATACTGAGGTGACATCCAAGGTTTGACTATGGTTGACCAAAAAGTCAACCATTTAATAAGACAACCAACAAGTCTGATAAGGTCCAATTGATGAGAGACTTGATCACAAGGGTCAAACCAGAGAAGGTTGACCAACTTTGACCAACTTTGACCAAAATTCAAACTTCACCGAACAGCTTCCAAACTATCCTATAGGGTTTCCTAAACTGCATGCTTCGACCAGCATGCAAATCGAGATAGTTGACCAAAGTCAACTAGAGTTGAACAAAAAGTCAACCATGCATCGAACAACATGTAACAAAGTTAAAAAGGTTCATAACTTAATGAGAAATACTTGGGCACGCAAATTGAGGCATTTGACCTAGGTTTGACCAAGGGTTGACCAAAAGTCAACTGTGCCCAAATATGACCAATGATGATCTCCTAAGTTTTAAAACATAACATAGACTATTTGTGCATGCAAACTGAGGTAAATACCCTAGGTTTGACCAAGGGTTGACCAAAAAGTCAACTATGCACAAAATGGTCAACATGACCATTAAGGTCAAATTGACTTGAGGCTTGACCAAAGGAAGAAGAAATAAAACCCTAAGATGACTATAACGTTCCCTAGCTGAAAAGTTACACTTATACTAAAAGTTCGATATTCTAATTAATTAACTCCAAATATAAAATTATCCTATTTACATAGTTACAAAGTATTGAGAAATAAATCTAACGCAACACATCAAAATCCAAACATTACGATATTTTTAATCTAATATGTTTAGGCCAATGTTTTAAAAATAATAAGCTAAAATAAGTTCTTTTACAGATTTAACCCAATTTAACGTTGAAACGTCTAAAATGAATTAGGAGTTACTAATTCTAGTTTAAACTTAAATAAAAATTGAATTTAATTCTAAAACAAAATCTATCTAAAAATAAGTTTAAGTTCCCTATAATGACTTAGACTTTACTAAATACAATTTAATCTTTATAAAAATTCAATTTATCTAATATACTTGAAACACCGAAATACTTAATAATAATAACACCCTTGTTATATTTTTTTTTTATAATTGCTGGTGCAAATTTAATTTCCTGAATTTCAAAACAACAAGTATGTAGATAAATTATTTTTAAAATTAAATTACATAATTGCATTCATATTAAGTGGCTAAACAACTTGTAGGAATCGAAATTTCGATTTAGGCCTTTTTTTTTTTTTGAATAATTTTCAAAAAAATTTCTAAGTACAAAATATAAATTTAAAATAACATTTCACAATGTAACATTCTAATTAATTTATTTAAATTATCATAATACAAGCAAGATTATGATAATTCAATACTATCCAATTTGAATATACCTTATAATAGTATAAGCCATAATATGCATAATGATGCCATAGACAATCATGAAGTTTGTCCAACTAAAATGACATTTA
This sequence comes from Chamaecyparis obtusa, assembly GCA_027943335.1. Classification (NCBI taxonomy): domain Eukaryota; kingdom Viridiplantae; phylum Streptophyta; class Pinopsida; order Cupressales; family Cupressaceae; genus Chamaecyparis; species Chamaecyparis obtusa. The sequence goes on from BSBK01004242.1 coordinate 779,432, forward strand.
AATCTCCAAATTGCTTCATAATCCATTAAACCCAAAATCTAATCCATAATTTTCATTTCCAATACATTAAATAACAATAAAATTTACAAATTTAAAATGTATGATTTACAAAGAAATCTCTGATTTCTGAATTTTCGACATACTTGAAATGCAAGGTTACAACAAATTTTACAATTTTGAATTTCAAACTCAACAATATTACCAGCTCCTATATCCAACTGGGTACCTGATAGAGTGAGGTTGACCACGGAGGCTCACCTCCCAACCTAGGCCTTTACAAGGCCACCCTCGAGCTAGGGGCTCTAGTAAGGAACGGGATACAAACAGAAAATACCAACCATGAAGGAAACAATTAGAACATGAAGACACTTAAAAGATTTTCCCAACATGGTTTTACAAAAGGAAGGTCTCCAAGAGACCTTCCTGAAAATAGGGTAGAGGTGGACTACCAGGAGGAGAAGCCATAGTATAAATACAAATTTCTCAAGCCACACATGGACTTGGGAAGACAACCTTAAAAAAGATGTGTTCTAACTCTCCTTATGCCCCCTAGGTGCCTGTAGGCCATACTTGGCATCATGGGTATCGTAGAACCCCATGTTTATCCCTCCACACATGAGAGACTGTACACAATCTTGGGTCTTCTTCCTACTACCCCCTTCAAGGTTACTCCACCCTCCCTAGGGTGAGTGAGCCTTGAAGAATCTCATCCCAAATTGAATACACAAAAGAAAAATAACAATTTACAAAACTTAAATTACAAAACAAAAACCTTAAAAAGCCATGGACTCCATTAATGGAGCTCCAAGCTCAACACATGCAAGCAATGCAAAGAAATCACAAGGCCATACCTTTATCCAAGCAAGGTTGAAAATCTGAATTCTTCAAACTCCTTCCAAGCTAGTCCTTCCTAAGCTCCTTCAAAATTGAAAAGGTCTCCAAATCTAGAGAGTGGGTGAACAACAAAACCCTTCTCTAAGCTTTCCCTAAATAGGCCAAACTCCTAAAAGCTAGGAGCCAATCAGAAGAGAGTAAGAAACTTTCATTCCCTTCTTCCCACTTGCCTTCCTTCACCATAAATGGAGTTGAAGGCAAATTTGGGAAGAAGAGAGAGGTTAACAAAAATCTCACAACTCTTCAAATTCGACCAAATTAGAAAACTTGACTTTAGGGGAGTCATAAATGAGTTTTAAGGCTCTTAATAGGCTGAAATTGACCCCTAACCCCTAAGGTACCAACCTGGGTAGCTAAAATTGACCCCAGTTAACCTATGGGAGCCCAAATGGCCCTCCTAAACTCCACCTAAAGTCTACACACGGATTTCAAGTCTTAGTTGACTTTCTAGAAACTTCCCAATCCAAGGTAATTTGATTCTACCCTAAGGTTAATCCCTAGTCAAACCCTTGACCCAACTAGTTACAAATTACTAACCATGCGAACACATATGCTACAATTTGACAAATTTGGCACATTTAATTAAAATAATGACATGGCTAATTCACATAAATATTAACTAAATTAAATACACACATGCAAACCACATTTACAAAATAAAGACTATACAATGAGGTCCACGTTTCTTTATACAAAAAGGACCTTGGAATGTATGGTATAAAACATAGGTTCCAATACTGAATCCCTGCATTTAAATCCATGGTCAACTTATCATGCACACTCATTGCACACATCAGTAGGTCCAATCAACATGATATAAACATAATACATCATCAATACTGCATGGATTAAAAACTATCTGTGAATCAATCAACTAAGCATAACTTCAGTTTCCTAAACCAACTTTCCATCGCAACAGTTTTAAACATCATATAACATCATATGTGGCATCATCATAGCTGAAATTGAATGAAATCATATAGTATCTCGAGTGTACCTTGATTACATATTCATGTACCAAATATATAACATAGGATTCAACAAATCCTTAAATACATAAGTGTCTCAAATAGTCAAGTATGTCTGTGAAATAAGTATTGAAAGCATGGAAAATAAAGCAGTATAAATATGATTGTCTGGTAGGTCTCACATCCTCTTTGATCTTTCTTTCAATATGTTGTTTGTAAGAGTTGGGTTGAGAATCTTTGAGTTCTCAGTTTGTATTTATCTATTTGTAAATTGCCCCACCTATCCCATGTTTATGGATAGATGGTTTATTGCCTTATGTTCCTTCTAGTTAAAGGCATACCAATGATTCTATTCATTGAAAGTCCAATCAAGGTAGTTGTACCTTCACATCAAAATTTAGAGAACGCTTGCACATAACCATTGTGAGCATCTCAACTATTAGCTGCAGAGTTTTGTCTTCTTGTTTGGGCATTCTGGAATCATTTTGAAAGGGTTTTATTAAAAGACAAATCTGTTCACTAATAGATTTTTGGCGACTCTACTGGAGAAAGGAAGCGAACGCTAGTGTTACATATATTTCCTTAGTTATTTTTGAAGTATCTCTGTGTGCAAGAGATTTGCGACTCTATTGATGACCATGCCAATTATAAAGATGATGAAAAAGACAAGGCCTAATCCATCTTTCATGGAAATCTATTAGATAGATGACAAAGTGTTGCATGAGTTATTGGATAGTTTCAAAGAAAGCATCTCTCGGGTTGTTAGGAATAACATCATCCTGGAAGATGATCATGCATCCATACTCTTGTGGAGAAGTCTCTATGCAAGGTTCCATAAGATAAAAGATCTCCAAGGGTTTGAAAAGAAAGTTTTTTAGCTGAAGAAAGAGTTAGAAGTAGAGGATGATGAAGCTCCAGTCATTTCATCTCATTTCATTTCTTGTAACTACCCAGTTTTGAGTGAGGAAGAAGCCCAAGTAATAACAACCCAGCCTCAAAGAGGTCAAACATCATCAAACAAGAATAACCATGACATCATCAAAGAACCTATGGTCAATGATGACAAAGGTTTTCCAAATGATTTATCTTATCTTAAACTAGAAAGTTTCAAATTTGAAGAACATGAATGTCATCTTGTTCTTTGAGACCCCATTAAAGAGTGTTTTCAGAATATCATGTTATCAGAATATAAAACTTTCAATCTTATGGAAGATATTGATAAAAATGACTCTCTATGTTTGAAAGTTTGTGATAGATCAGTTGTAAGATCATGTCATTTTGAAAATAAAGAGGTTTCTTTTGAGAGTCATTCATGGAAAGGTGATCATATTGAAGATGTGGTTAAGTCATGCATTTGTAAAAATCCTTCAAATTCTGAAAATCTGATTGGAAAAGAAAATTTTTAGATAAATACGATGCAAGATGCTAATCATGCTAATGAGAAGTTACAACCCTCAGAAATCTTAGACAGGTTACAAAACATTTATCGCCATGATGAGAAAATTATAGAGCAGTTTTTGGTATCTATCAATCAAGAAGATTTCAACTTAAGGCACTCAGATATTAATCCTCTTCATGTTGTGAGCATGGATAAATCATTTTCTGATGTGATTTCTTCTAAGAGTAATGACTATGTTTCAGGGAAAGCAGATCCTATGCTTGATCAAGTCATCTCTCTTTTTCAACATCATGAGAAATCTGCATTGTTTTTCTCGAATGATGGTCATCTTAATGCAATTATTAAAGATCTTGCAGCATATACTTTGGAGTTTCTTGAATGTTATCCTTTTTAGCTTGAATTTGTAGACTATTTGAGGAGCATTGTGCTGGAGGAATCTGAAAAGTTGGAGATTTATGATGAGATTTGGGTTTTTGGAAAAGATTGTTTGATTAACAAATTTCTGCACACCAATAATCTAACATCCATCATTGAAGGAGTTTCCAAGTGGCAGATTTTTTATGTCACATCACATGGCTGCAATCCATTATTCTAGAAAGGTACATTTTTCTCACAACCGGTAAATGGATTTGCATAGTTGGTCTTGTACATATTCTAGTAGGGTCTTTTGACCATGTACATGTTTAGATGCTTTTGTGTGTTTTAGTTTAGTTTCTTTGCTTCTGTTAGTTTTTTCGTGCTTTGTTTAGTTTCAGTTTTGGCTTGTGGCTTCAACCCTGATCCCCTTCGCCCTCTTTACAAACAACTTCCTGCATTCCATTTCTTTGTGACTCTATTTTCCCAATGGTCCATGGCACTGCTCCTTAACTAGTAATCTAGAGTTCTTTGCATATTTGATAACATGCAGTCCCCCAAACAGAGCTAGTGTTAGGGTCTATTTGAGTCACCATGTTAAAAGTGTCCTTGACCCTTCGATATATTTGATCATTATCTGGTTCCCTCCTTTTTCAAAGTTTGCATCAAAAGGTCTTTCAAAGTTGGATTTGCCCTTGAGTTAACCATTGCAACATTTCAAACTTGTTTTGGTCTAGTCGGCTCCCTTCGGCCATGTGTTAGTAGTCCTTCATCACTCATGAACCACTTTGAATCACTTTGAACTTTGGTTCAAAGTAGTTCAAAGAGGTTAAAAGTTTCATTTCAAATTTTCAGTTAAAAGGTGCAGCTCACAAGGTTCCACATGTTCGATGGAAAAATCTAAAACTACAAATTGCAAAGTTTTACGCTCAGTTTGGTCCAGCATGGCTCCCGAAAGTTCAACTCCATTCAAATGTTAAGATCCAATATGGTTAATTTTGTATTCACAAGGTATAATAGAGTTCATCCACTTCAGCCAAGGTCAATGTACTGCAGCAAGTTCAATGGTTCAGCAACATTAACACATCAAGTGAATTGTTTTGACAATTTTATAGACCCTATACTCAGTAGCAAATAAATTTTTCCTTGAGAATAATTTGCTTAATCGCTTTGGTGACAAGGAATAAAACTAGGTTTGCAACATATTTCAAAATGAGCAAGATCCAATGGTGTAATAAAAAGTTACACCCCCCCCACAAGATGACTGAGTTTTACTATCAGAAATATTTTGGTCCACCTAGGAAAAGGATTATCTTTATTTTGTTTTAATATATTCAAATGCATCTTATTGTATAAAGGGATATATTATGAGACCACTACTATTATAATGTTATAAATTATGTTTATAATGTTGTAAGTGGGTATCTCAAAGGTGATGAATGTTATCAGAAAGAAGGAAAAAGATTAAAGAGAATAAGTGAGAATAGTGTCCAAAATTAGTTTTTATAACTGACAAAAACGTCATTAGGGAAATAAGATAAATATGCCAAGAAAAGAGAAGGTTGGGGTTTTATTTTTCCACCTTTGGCTGGAGACTTTGGGCTGAGGGCAAAGGGGTTTAATTTTCTAGTTTTAATTTGTAATTGTAGAGGAGGAAAGGGGGGACAGATTTTGTTTTCAGACTTAATTTTCTATGTAGTTGGAAATGGTTGTCTTTTGGCTACGATTTCTATATCAAAGGGTAGATGTAATACAATTTGAATCTTTGAGTTTGGAAGTACTCATTTATATTGCTATTAAACTCTATGTTAATGCAGTTACTTTTGATAAATTCTAGCTACTAATGTCTTTCCATGTATACAAAGAAATCTTTGAATTTCACGTGTCACATAATCTGAAATAAGCTTTGATCTTTCTTTCAATCTGTTGTTTGTAAGAGTTGGCCTGGGAATCTTTGAGTTCTTAGTTTGTATTTATCCATTTGTAAATTGTCCCACCTATCCCATGTTTATGGATAGATGGTTTCTCACCTTTTGTGCCTTCCAGTTAAAGGCATACCAATGATTCTATTCATTGAAAATCCAATGAAGGGAGCTATACCTTCACATCAAAATTCAGAGAGCACTTGCACATAGCCATTGCAAGTGTCTCAACTGTTAGCTGTAGAGTTTTGTCTTCTTGTTTGGGAATTCTGGAATCATTTTGAAAGGGTTTTATTAAAAGAAAAATATGTTCACTAACATACCAGTAGAAAGTAAAACGGAAAAGACAACAACAAAAGACACCACAACCGACGCCCCAAGATAATCAACTGAGACACTAGTTATAGGGAAGTAGAAAAAGGAAAGTGTGTCTATTGAGCCTGAGCAAACAAATATAGAGACTAAAGCTCTAGTTTCATTTGTTAAAACATCCCCCACTACGCAAAATAAGAAGAAGAAACATGGAAAGGGTACAGTAACATTGGATGAGGTAATTGAGATACCTTCATGCGACCCTAGAACTTTAGACCCTAAAGAACTTAGAAAATATGGGGAATTATGCACTAGGAGGATGCACGAGAAAAGTCAAGAAAAGAAAGTAAAAGCAAGTAAATACTTGAGGAATTTAGAGATATCTTATAGCAAGTAGTTCTGGAGATCACTGTCAGTGAGGATATTCCCATACTTGATCAACTTGCTTCTCTAACTCAACACATAAATGCCCTGAACATCGATGCATAAAAGAGAATAGAAGAAAAGGCTGAAGTAAAGATACAATAGAAAACTTGCAAAGAAGATCAGCCAAGAAGTGGTAGTTAATAAGGTGAAGCTATTTGGGGAATAACCGAGCTGGAATTACTCAGACTATTATTCAAAAAACATTTAAACTATGCACAGTAGACCAATTCACTACTGAGATCAATGAAAAGATTAAGAAGTTAGATGAAGGGATCAAGGTCAATGGAAACTCGTCTCTCACTGAGCCAAATTCTTTTCACAAGCATATATTAAAATTTCAAGAACTTAGGTGGTTGAGATCAGATCTAAGGAAGCAAGAAGATACCATAAGTGACCAAGTCATCGAGCTACAAGCCGAGTTGCCTTCCCCATCTATAAATTATGGAGAGACTTATAGAAAAGGAAAAAGCATTAGTTGCTACTCCTGAGATATCAGTTCTGGAGAACAATTTTTATATGCATGCACAAGTCGGTCTCGAGTACATTGCTCTTGACAACCTGAAAGAGGAATGGGCAAACCTCTTGGCGTCACTTAAGAAAAACCCACAAGCATATTTTTTATCAGTTGTAAGTACATTTTTTATGTTTTTGGCATTAATTTTAAAAAGGGGGGAAAACTATGTATATATGCCACTATGTACTTCACACTATCGAGAGTATGCACAAAGGGGGAGTTAGTTAGTTTAGAAAGAAGTCAATGTATAGTTAGTAAATTTTTAGTTTGTATATAATTTTTAAAATTTGGTACATATACATAAGGTTTTGATACTAATGCCAAAGGGGGGAGATTGATATCTCTATTTGAGCATTAATGGATTGTCATCAGTATCAACAAGTTATTCAATCAGTAAAGGTTGAATAAGGAGACAAACAAGTCAGTCGATCAAGCATACAAATCCTTCACACTGAGAAAAGTCAAGGCAGAACTTCATATTAACCAAATATAGGATTAACTGAGCACATACCGAGCATCAGGAAATTATCAGGTACCGAGCTAGTGAGCATCGAGCATCAGTAATTCATGGAAAAGTGAATGTAGTGTTTAGTGAGTTATTTAGGAAATGACATATTAATACAAAAGGGCACATATCTCTATGCAAATGGTTTACACCAATCTATAAATAGTTTACCAAGATCGAGACATATTTAATATGGATGTGATCATTAAATTTTGTGATGATTCCTATGTAATGGTAGATCTAGGTTATTTTATACACCATTGATATTAGGTTTTCTAAGATCTTGTAAACCCTAATTAGGTTCAAGATTGGTTGATATATAATTGTAAAGATGTCATTATGAAATATACATCATGAAGCAGTAGCCGCACACAAGAACATCAGGAGATAAGACAAGGGTTTTATGACAGAGTTTATCAGAGACAGTATCAGTTTATCAGAAAACATACAAGGCTACCAAGCAGGACAGAAGGTTGAATTCATCACATTGAGGTGATATTTATTTGATACATCATAGATCTGAATTAGACAAGTATAAGTTTTCATTTTACATATTCTATTGTTATCAATTTAACCATTGTAGCAGATTGTAAATCTCTTAACATAATGGACTTAACTGTCTTATGTAAACCTCTTAACTAAGTACACACTTGATTGTGTTACTAAAATCCTTTAACAAGGTAGATCTAGTCGATCTATTATTACTCCTAATAGGGTAAGATCATCAGAAGTGATCAATAATTTTAGCCTTAACCGGCATACTTTATTTACTGCAGTAGTGAAGAATTTTTGGGTGTCATCCCCACCGCAATTTTTACCTTCTAACAAGGGTTTCTGCATAACCAAAATATCTGATTCATGAGTACTTATTTTCATGTATGATTTATTATTTTGTTTACATGCACTTTACATTTCTAAGTTATATGAATGTATGTTACAGACAATGGAATCAGTCGGTTAGTTAAGCACTACTATTGTAGATTGTTAAGTGTTGAAATTTTTTTAGGGTAATGATTCACCCCTCCCCTCTCAGTACTTTATATTTCCATTCCCAACAATTTTATGGGATCCCACTTCAAGTATGAGTCATGTATAGAGGATCATTGGGCCAACTACACAAATGAATACGAAGTTTGGGTAGGGGACTATATTAGAATGGACTTGAACTTAGCCAAGCATGTCAAGGGAATATATGTTTCTAATGAGCATTATGAGGACTTTGATGAGAAACTTCTCCCCATGTAAAATGAGGATAGATTTTTCACCATCACCATTCATAATATTGGTGTATAAGAATATGATCAAGAGGATGTGAAATTCAAAGCAAGACATATGATCAAGTGGACCAGAATTGGCTAAATAAATCATTCAAACTAGAATATATTGAATTACACATGAGATGTTGAGAGGGGGGTGAATAAGCATAAACCAAAAATATTACATAAAAAATCAGCCATCAATTTTATCCACCATGCAACTTATTAAGTCAAAAATGAATTGAAATAATAACAGATGAACACCAAGATTTTTATAAGTGGAAAACACAAAATGGGAAAAACCATGGCAAGCACTTGCCCAAAAAGATGAATCATTGATATATAGTCTGATTACAAAGAAGGTGGGAGCTCATTGCTTCAAAATTATAACAAGAGGATCACTACCAATACAACAATAGATAGGATCTCACTGCTCTAGACTTGCATATAGAGGCTCACTGCCAGAGTAGCAAGAGATGGAAAAGAACTTGTACACCCAAGAATCATCGTCCTAGGGACAAGGTACATTAATCTTCTCCATAATAGACAAAGAAAAAATATCATGATATTGTAGCTATCCTACACAACTCTATCAACCTCAACAACATTATGTCTATGTATTTTCTTCTTCACAAAACAACAACTTCATAAATAGAACTTCACTCTTCTAAAACTCTACTTGTAGATCTTCACTTTATGACTCATTGCACTCTTACATTTTTTCTAAACCATACATTGTAATTATATACAAGATAGGTCATTGGAATTATAACAAGGTCATCGAAGCCAAAAGAAAATTGCAAGTCGACCATGTCAATAATAAACTACAATAATATCCTACCCCATAAACATCTAGACCAAAACATAGGTCACACATAATATGAACCCATCTAAATAAGAGATAAACATTAAATACATTACCTAGTCCAAAACATGAAGCGTTATCTACTCCAAGAGATAGAAGAACTATGCACATGTTACACGCTGCCTAATATTAGATCCATAATCACTAGAATAACTTCCATAGACATCTCAAACATCTAGCATCATAGTGCCCAAGAACCACACTACTTTCTAGTTGTATCGAAACCTCCACAATGCAACAAAGAGATCCAAAGTCCATGTTAGATGTCATATCACTTGCCATTTTTCTATGTCATAAGCCATTTCAACACATTTCTAGACCAAAACAATAACTAGTCATAACTACATCACTTTGTAACACTATTTCTAGATCATCGAGAATAGTTTTTCGATCACCAATAAATACCACAACCAATACCAATACTTGGAAATAATATAAATCACATCTATACATCTAAATCCATGATTTTTGGATTAGAAACATTTGGAAAACATAATTGAATAGCTATCATCTTAAACTAAATATCTTTGATATTGAACCTTCAAAATGTATATCTCTAATTGAACCACTAACCTCCAAACCTAAGAGTATAACTAAAGAAGTAATGAAAACCATTTGATCAAGCTCACATGATCTCCAGAATATGTACTCATCTTTGACTATTTTGTAACACTAAATACATAATTATCTTCCACTATTATGTAGCATTGAATGCATACTTGTCTTCCACTAATTTGTAGAACCAACATGTCTATAACACAACATTACTCCTTCAATGTCCAACTTCTAGACATATCTTGACCACTAGATAGACCTAAACATGCATCATCAAATACTTCTAGACTACGATGTTTGAGAAAATAAAAACACCTCTAGACCACAATATTTGACATCAATGATAACTAGACAATCACACCCAAACATATATTTCCAACAGAATAGGTGGCCTATAGTGGAGGGGATATAAAAAATCCCAAAACATAAGACAAGTGCTTCTAAGGGGAAGATAGCCCCTATGTTCAAATATGCACCAGCTACTTCACTTCCAGGAGAATTCTTAGGCCATACAAGGTGATCATATAATATAGTACCATCTCAAATTGAGAGTCAATATAAGGCTAAGGAAAATAAATAAGTAATTTCTTCCTCTTCCACACCTACAACCATCAATGGTCCACTACCATCTAGTACCATTTTAGTTGCTTATACTCTAGAAACCTCACATGTTGTAACAATGGATGCATCGTCCTCATCTAGGGCCTAATTTTTTTCATTCAAAGTTAAACTCAGTAAGAAGAAGAATCCCTCTATCCCAAGGGAGAAAGTTTATAAAAGAATAAATAAGGGCCCTCCCATAATGGAACTGATGATAGAGGTACCTAAATAAACTAAGGAACAATAAGATACAAGGAAAACCTTGGCCATGAGAATAAAAAGGTGGACATGTCATGTCACTGCTACTATCCAAACCCTTGACTTAGGAGATCCCTCTTCAGAGGAAAACTTATCAAAACCTCCTCTCCAAAGCAAGGAATAGCCATAGAAACTCATAGAATAGAAATTTTATCAAAAGAAAAAGGCCAAGAAAAGGAAAAGGAAGATCTCTTAGATCTAGATGAATTATATAGGTCAAATTTTGTTGACCTTGAAGGGATGAATGAACAAGTTCAAGAGCCCCCCGAGGAGTAAATGTAGGAGGATACTAAGATGTAAGATATGCTATAAAATATGGATGGAGAAGAAGAAGAAGAGAATAAGGAAGAATAAATCCCTATAATCACTAAGAAAGATGTTAGATAAACCATTGGAATACAATAGGAGATAAATATGGAAGGAGAGCGACCCATTAGTGGATAATAAATAAATAAAGAAAAGAAAGGAATAAGAAAAAAAGAGGAAGTACTAAACTTTCCCTCCCCAATGAGAAGAGGAGAAACAAGAGGCTTCCTCTCCCTCTAAAAATGATTCTACTCCTCTACGAGAGAAAGTTTCATCCTCCCAACATGAAAAATAAATAGGAGAGTAGGAAGACTTATTCAAGATGTAAACACACTAACCTCTTTCTGCAATTTCGACACCCACATGAGTGAAAAAAAATTGTTAAGCCATAGAAAATAATATATAGGGAATTGGAGGAGTATGAATTTATCTATAGTTGGAAAATAATTCCAAAGGGGAAAGTCTAGCCAAGAAAAGCACAACAAGTGTCTTGTGTCTTATGTCTCTAGAAGATTATCAGATGAAGGAATTAAACTCGGGGGTCCCGACCTGAGAAGAAGAAAAGGCATTAATGGGTTTACCTATCACCTCCATCTTTCAAAGGTTCAATGATGATAATAACAATAATGAGGACTTAGAGATGAAAATAAAAATTTTAAGTCCCTCATTAGTTAGATGGTGGGTCCAATTGATCTAAATAACCTAGTGGTGAGCATACAAGTAGTAGTAAATGTTCACAAGAAGGTTCCCCAAGTAGATCCATTTTTTAAGGTTGATAGAACATGGAGAGAAGATATAGAGAAAATAAACAAAGTTGTAATAAGAGAAACCTTGCTATTTTATCAATGCAAAAGAGTTAATTTTTTTGGAAAATATGCTCTCTAATTAGGAGGACATGGGAATAGATCAGGATTCAATTCTATAGGACATCATCTTAACTTTTAGAATGATTAAGAAACCAACATACATAAGTTTCTTACAACCATAGTTTTAGAGTCAAAGACTAGCAATCTATCAGTAGTGTGATCTTGAACAATAAAAATGGAAAAGAAATATTATAATAAGACATAGAATACCATTTTTTCTAGAGGTGATTCATTGGAGTACTTTAATATGACGAGCATAGGTTTTTATAAAACCCCTCTCCTACATATTTTGGCAAACAAAAGAGAACATTGGCCATGACGAGTATTGATGAGATAGTGTAAGAGTTTAAGGGGCTCCTAGAGTTTGTAGATACTAAGGAATATATTTATTGGATGACTAGAGTAAAGTGAGAGTTTTCAATATGCAAAAATAACCACCCCAATTTGATCATGCTAGCAAAAAGCTAAGGAACTTGATGAAGACCAACAAGCTCAATTAGTATACAAAAATGCCATATATGAATGACATATTTGAGGTGGTAAATGCTTCAATGTCTTTTTCTTGGATCTTATAGCACAAATTTGAAGGGATATGGGAGAAATTTTGAAGTTCCATTAAATTACAAATTTTGGTAGCTAAGTGAGAGAAAAAAATGTAGCTACAAAGTTTCATTTTTGTTGTTTACTAGTAGTTTTCAGACATATAATCTTCTCTTGGATTCATGTTTCCTTGTAATTAATCTTCTCAAAGGCCTATCTGATAGAGAGGATCAAATTTATCATGTCAAAACTCAAGCAAGTTGCACATAAAGTAGATATGAGTGAGCTGAGTTGTTGCAGTTCGGACTAGCTTCATCCCAAAATTTTAGGAGTC
>BSBK01004243.1:0-27500 GCA_027943335.1 Chamaecyparis obtusa
CATCACACCATTTCCTAAATAGAGTAGATATCGTCTTGAAAATTAGATTCATCTTGAAAAGGCATTTGATCAAGTCATCCTTCAAAATTGAAGCAAAGTGGTTTTTGTGACAACTCCTTTGTTCCAATGATGCATTTATAGTGGAGTCACACTCCTTTCATTGAGGGCTTCATCAGTGTTCAAACTCGGCATGAAACTAAAAGTTCTAAAGGGAAAATTGAGGAGCAAAATGTCCACCACTTCAAGAACATTTTCTCATAAAAAGAAAGGGACCTAGAGGAGGTGTTAGATTTAAATGAATTTGTTATCTCAAAAGGTACATGGATGGAAACACTTTTGAATAACATAAGAAACTAAAATATGAATTGGAAGAACTCCTTTCTCATAAAGAATAATGCTAGAAATACAAATTTGAGAGATAACTGGTTGGCAGATGGGGATAAAAATAGAAAGTTCTTTCATGCAGCTACCAAAAATTAGGAGACAGATTAAGAAAAGCTCAAGTATTGCATCCCATGTTTAGAGTGCAACCTTAGAATGAATGAAGATATCAAATCAAATCTATGCAATAATTCAAGTACCTTCTCTCCCCCATTCAACACCAACTTTAATATTTGTCCTTAGCCATTCTTGATGACATTCCCTGTTTGGTCCCTATAGATCAAAATAAAATTTCCATGGAAATTTTTTTTATCTAGAAGAGGTGTGGATTGTAGTCTTCTCATGAATCTTCATAAGGCCCCTGAGCTAGATGAATTCACTACCTTAGGGCCTTAGGAAAAATTATTAACAAGGATAAATTAAATTTTGTTTTCCTCCTTTGGTATATGTTGGAATTAATATAAAAAAAAAGATTCTCTTGACTAGATCTCCTTTTGGGCATACTTGTTTGGTTCAATTCTCAGTGACATTGGTTTGATATATGTATTTAGATAAATTCATATTGTTTCTTTATAGTCACTTGATTTGGATGCAAGTTTTAGAAGTTTATCCCAGTGTATATTTTGTCATATCTTTGTACCTTGCATATGTGATAAAGATCTATTGTTGTGTTAACTTGAAGGTAAAAATTGCATGGGTTTGGAAATAAGTTCCACTATTATTAAGGTGGAGATAATATTGATATGCATTTGAATGGTCTTGTGAATAAGACTTTATATTTATATGTGCAAAGTTGAAGATTTTCTCTTACAAGTCATATTTATATATTCCTAAAAGCCTAGAAAGATATATGCATAAGCATTTGTAAAGGTCAAAATAAATTAGAGTTACTATTTCCCATCTCAGTGATATTGAAAATTGATGAATTTAATGATATTATTCATTATGAAAAAGGTATACCCAACGGGGTTTTGAAGTTCATTATTTTCTTTATCATTTTTGTGGCTCGAGTTGAGTGCCCTAGAGCTAGGGCATGATTTGAGATATTAGGGGTTCTATACTACCATGGGGATACATTTTTTTTTTTCAGAAAGCTTACTCAAAATGAAATCATTATCTAAGAATAATGGTTTGGTAGGATATAGAGGTTGATGGAAGTATTTGGGAAAATCATTTTGGGTGAAAGAAAATGTAAAAAGTTCTTCCAAATTCCTAAAACTCTACTTCTTTATTTATCATCTCTTAAAGAGTTTTTGGTTGTGTTAGAAAGTTTTAGCTTATCTTTTTGTGTGATTAGTGAAAAGGTTTTATTTAACAGTTTTATAATTTACCTCTGGTTTGGTGTAGTGTTAAGAATTTGTGATTATGTTTCAAAGAAGGAAACTTGGCTATTATGTTAGTAAATCTATTTATGTTCTTATGTATCCTTGTTATTAAGAAAGGTTGTTTATGTTATTCTAAACCCTAGTATGGTTTCTCCCCATGGAGTAACAATCTTTTTTGTTAAAGGAAATTTGTTTTTTTTTACCTCATGTAAACCCTTGTAAAGGGTATGTAAAATAATGAAATTTAAGGTATGTAAACCCTAATTTTATTTGTCAAGGGTTTGGGAAGTTTTTACATATCCATATTACATATCTTTTATCATGCATGCTATTGATCTATCATGCAACATTGTTATAGTCACAATTATGGGTTGGATACTTTACCCATGACTAGTTTTGTTTTAAATTTAAGTTGTCAACCTGGTTAGGGGGTTTAGTTTGTATAAAATACATTATGTTGATCCTAATAACACTATTTTTGCAGAGCAGTTGATATTCAATTTACTTGAAATGGGAATAGTTTTTTGTTTTGAAAGAATTTATATTATTTGTATAGGCATTTCATAGAAATATTTTGTATATTAAATTTGGCATCAATTGTGATGGTAGTTTTGTTTCATTTTGTAAACAAATATCATTAAGTATGCATATTTGTGAAGGCATTCAAAGACTTGAGTGTTGTTGTATCTATTGGAATTATGGAAAGGTGTGTATTGAGAGGGGAGGGATGAATCAGTACCATTCAAAAATTTCAATTGAATCCTTGTAAATATGCAAATCATTAACCGACTATATCATTTGCATTCACCATACAATAACATAACTCAAATGTGAATGTATGTAATCTAATCAAATATGAAAACATGAAAACTTCATACACATAACACATGTATTTTGGTATCATAGAAACCCTTGTTAGAAGGTTAAAATTGTGTGGTGATGAAACCCACAAAGATTCACTACTACACTAATAAAGTTGTCGGTAAAAGGATACAAAGATTTGATCACTTCTAGTGATCTTACCCTATTAGGAGTAATAATAAGATCAGCTAGATCTACCTGGTTAGAGGATTCAAGCAATAGAATTAAGTGTGCAATCAGTTAAGAGATTTTAAAAAAGACTATCAAGTCTAATCTGATAAGAGATTTAAAGTCTACTACAATGGTTAAAAATTAACAATAAGATTGATATGTAGATAGCAACTAATCTTGCCCGATTTCAGATCTGTTATGTACTTATCTGTTATCACCTTAATACGATTTTATCTCTTCTCTGATTACTACTCGATAGCCTTCTATTTCTGATAACTGATACTCTGTTAATGATTCAAGATCTTCAGATGTCCTTGAGTGTGGCCACTTCATGTGTGATACATGTCAAAATGACATCTTTACATTATTTATATCAAACTAATTTGATCTATTTAGGGTTTGGATACTATCTTACAAAACCTACGATCAATGGTTCAAATGAATAACCTAGATCATCTTTACATTGGATTCATCAGTTATTGAATGATTACATCTATCCACATGTAATTTCACCTTGATCTTGGTAACCATTTTTTGATCAATGTTAAAATGTTTGCCTTGTAGTTGTGCCATTCCAAGCTGCTATGTCATTTTCTATTTTTCTTAGTGTATATTGCATTCATCACTCGGTATTTAACTGGTGCTCAGTGCATATGAATGCTATGTGATGACTTTTCTCAATACTCGATAATCATCTAGCTCGGTAAGAGTACTTGGTCAAAACTATATTTAGTCAGTGTAGTGATCTACCTTATATTCTTCTCGGTGTTAGAGCTTTTTTGTGTTGACTGGACTAACCTATCTTATCTCCTTTACCGACTGTATGATTGAATGATACTAATGACAACCATTAATGCTCTTAGGAGTAAATTTCTCCCCCCTTTGGAATTACTATCAAAAACATTATTTATATGTGTATTGACTACAAAATTTGGACATAACCAAAAATGTGAATCTATGTGAACTCTCGCTTTGTGCATGCTCTCAGTGTGAAGGACATACAAGAATATATATACATATGTTTTCCCCATTTTTTTGAAATTAATTCCAAAAATGTACTTACAATTTATCAATATGTTATGATGGGGTTTTGTGTAAAGTGGCCAAGAGGTTTTCCCATTCCTCTTTGAGATTCTCTAGAACAATCTTCTCTAATCTGACTTGTGCATGCATATTAAAAATGTACTATATAAGTGAAATCTCAGGGGTGGAAACCAATTATTTTTCCTAATTCACATGCTTTTGTATTACCTTTAGGTAGGGAAGTAACTCTTCCTGTAGCGTTGGTTACTTGTTCTTTGATTTTATCTCTTCCTTCCTCAGTTCTAGTCTTAACCACTAGATTTGTGTAACTTTAGGATAATGCTCATAAAATTCATTGGGCTTGGTTAACATAGTAATTTGTACTATTCTTTAATTCTTCATCTAGTTTCTAATCTTTTCACTAAGCTCTCGGTAGTGAAATGGTCCATAGTGCATAGCTTATGCAAATTGTAATAACTCTTTCAATATATCTAGTTCGGTTATTACCTCAAATAGTTTAACTTTGTTTACTACCACTTCTGGGTTGATTCTCTCTACAAAGCTTGAGCTATATATTTGTCTTTTCTCTTTCTTTTATTCTCTTCTCAGCATCTATATTTGGAGACTTTACGTGGCCAGTTAGATTGGCAAGTTGATTAATGATGGGAGTTGCCTCATCAACATTGATATTAGGAATTACTTGCATCAAAATTTCTCCAACATCCTCTAAGAGACCTACTTATGCTTACTTTCTAGTCTTATTTTTTCTTGTGCATCCTTCTATGTGCATAATTCTCGATATCTTCTTAGTACTTCTAGGTCTAGGGTTCTCGAGGTCATATGTGGGGAATTTCAATAATCTCATCCAAGTGACTAGACCCTTACCCATGTTTCTTCTTTTTTCATCTTGTCCTAAGTGCTTGATAGGGAGATTTCCCATATGGTACTAGATCTTATTGTCTCTGGGATTATACTTTTCTTATTCAGTTGACACACTTTCTTCCTTATCTATTCCTTTGACTGTTCCCTCAGTTTGTGATCCTTAGGCATCTTACCTTTTGTCAGTTGTGGAGACATCTACATTTGTCTTAGTTAAATAGGTTCTTTATTTTCTACCTCTTTTCTCTTAGGCTCATTTTTCTCCTTTGGTCCTTCTTCACCCTATCCTTCGGTGTGTCCTTTTGCTTCTTAGGTTTCTATTCCTCAGGGTGCCCTTGAGTGGCAATATCAATGGCTTGTACCAATATAGGTAAGTTGCACAGTTTTTTTATTGTTGCTACCTTATTAGGTTTTTCTTCTTTAGTGTTTTTGGTGTAGAGGTGGCAAAGGTATATCATGGATCCAAGGTACAAATAAAGAAACTCAATCAAATGCACAATTTCAATCTAGTGACCCAAGATGGTTTCAATAAGTGAAATGGTAAATTATCCTCCCACCAATCTTACAGTGTGATCAAATAACCCTAATTATGTAATCCAAGGTAATTAAATAGGTTCCAAAGTTTCTTCAAATGTTCAAACACCAAAACTTCAAAATTCACTAAGTTAGGACTAACAATTTGTCTTGTAGCTCTGCAACAGCACCTCACAAGGCTTTTCCTTCAACTTTTTCCCAAATCAATAGTAAAATAAATCATATATTTGAGTACCCTTTATGGATTACCTTAACATACCAAATGGAAAAGGTAGGTTGTTTTGGGGAAGATATATGACTGTTCACACTGTTTCTCAAATTTTTAAGGCCTAAAACTCATGTATTTACAAAGGAAGTACTAACCAGTCAAAATCCTAGGCTCCAAATATTTTCATAGTGTCATGAATAGGTTCAAATCAAAGGAATATGAAGTCAATTTGACTCCAAGAAGTTTCTAGATGCAAAAGCCCCAATTTGCACTCTCCAAACCCTTAGAACTAGGGCTTCTCCAATGTCATGCTTCCCAAAGCTTCCAGAAAAAAAAAAGGTTGTAACACCTTTTCTTCAACATGTCCATACACATTTAATCATAAAATAGTGCCCTTGTTTGGCCAAAACTCTCTATCCTTCACCCTGCCCTCCAAATTCACTTAGTTTCTTAGTGTTCCCTATGGTGATCACAACAAGAGTCAATCAAACTTGCATTTCTAATGTTAGAAGAATATAATACATGTTAATTGAGTTCCATTATATGAGAATCAGTAGCCTACATTCATAGAATGACATTCATAATGAACAAAAATTCAAGAAACTGTCCTAAATCAAATTTCCAATGGTTGTACAGTCCCAAGATAGAATAACAAAGACTAGAATAGAATTCTCAGAGCATGAATGAATTAAAAGTCATAAAATAACAGATTAAAAACATTGTAGAAAACATTCCAAACATTATCAATTTTGATTCATATCAAAAAACCCTTCAAAAATTACAAGAAAATTAGACTTTATTCTCCAAAATTGGGTACAGTCCATACAGCAGAGTTACTTCCCATACAATGGGACTTTGGAACATTTAATAAATTTCTATCAAATACCCTAACTGATCCAAATTGGTTGGATGGCTTAATTTGGCCTAAACAATAACGAAAATCTAATATCCTCCTAAATGTCCATGATCGTTACAATTTGAAAATTCAAAATTTTAATTTTGTAAATTTTGAAAATATGTAATTGCCAAGTATTGAAACTTTGTCAAATCACATAGATGGACTTATTGACCATTATTAAAAACTAATTTAACCTATTTGAAACTTGGAGCACCTAATTCCAATCTAGACTCCTAAATTTGGTCCTAAGGCTTATTAGGTGCTTTAGGACTAATTACACATTTGCCATTCTTATTACATGAAATGACCTCATAGGCCATTATAGGTGCCAAAATCCTCCAGTTTATGTCTTTGGATAAATATTTGATGGTGCCAAGTGTGTCTTCATAGGTATTTGGGTTTCTTTGTGTCTTCTAGGTGCCCCTGCACCATGTTCACCAGCTTTGAAAAAAGATTCTTGTCCCAAGAATCAGTCTTTGCAATGCATGGTAGAGTCTGAACTGTTACTCCAAGAATATGGTGCCTTGGGGAAGGGATGAAGTCACCTAAAGTCACTACCCTTTTCTTGCCATACCCTACATTCACATAAACACATTTTTTAGAACAAAAATCTTTAGAGAACAGTCCTCTCCCATGATTTTGTTGTTCTGTTGTTGGAGGTTTCTGCCTAGTGTCCTGCCACATCTAAATATGTTTGTTTACTATTTTCCCCTCAATAGTACATTTGACTGAGCCTATTTAAGCATACTGTAAATCCCAAATATCTTCCTTTCTAGTACTATTCAACATTTTCTTATTCAGTTCCTATTTGGGTGTTTGCCAACTAGTATAAGCTTCAATGTTTCCTTGCTGATGAAGAGGAATATTATCACCAAAACACATTAGTACCTTATCTTTATCCCTGCAAGTCAGTGGATTCAATATAAACTTCTCTTTTCCTTTATGAACAATATAAGTATTAGTGTAACCATTATGGATTGCCTTCCTCATACATTTCCATGGTCTACCTAATATCACGTACCCACAATTCATAGAGATTACATCACACCAAAGCTGATCATGATATGGCCCTATTGAAAACTTGACAAGAGCCTTCTAACTAATCTTCACATTCAACTTTTGGGTTACCCAAGTGGCACTATAAGGGTTAGGATGTTCAACCAATGCCAATCCCAACTTAGAAAGCATATCAACTAAAACCAAATTTCTATGTTCCCCTAAATCAATGATTAGAGTACATACCTTACCTTGGACTAAACATCTTGATTTAAATATACCTTCTTGTGCTGATGTTGGTAATGGTCCTCCTTTCCTCATGAGTAGAAATTCTCCTACCTCAGGGTTTGCTAGTTTGGGTTCATGAGTTTCCTCTTCTTCAATTAGATTTACCCTCCTTTCCTTTCCTTGATCAGTGTCTATCCATTTAGGGCATCTAAAAGATTGATGTCCAACTTCATTGCAATGAAAGCACCTGCCTGTGAAAATGCCACTCCCTCTTCCTCCTCCAAATCTTCCACCTCTTTGGGTGTGTCAGCCTCTTGCCTCAGAAGTAGTTCCTTTGTCCTTCTCTTCCCAAACCTGGTTTGTCCTTCCTCCTCTTCCCCTCATTGAAGAACCTCCTCTATTGCTACTATTATGCCTTTCAGTCTTCCTTTTCAATTTCTCCTCTATCCTAAGAGCCAACTGGTAACATTCCATCAAACTTTTGGGATTAGAAGCCACAAATTCATCTTGAATGCTAAATCTTAAACCACCTAGATACCTAGCAAACTTAACAACTTCATCTTCTTCCAATCTAGATCTTATACTAGTTTATAAAATTCATCAGTATATGCTTTAACATCTAAGTCTTTTTGTCTTAAAACTTGCATTTTCTTATGCATTTGTACATCAAAATCTTTTGGAAGAAAATTACCTTTTAGTTTTTCTATCATCCGGTCCCAAGAGACAATCTTTGGCTTACCTCTTCTCCTTCTATCTACCTCCTCATGATCCAACCATAGGAGTGCATGCCCTTTGAGTTTTGTTTTTTCCAATCTGACCCTTTGTTCATCTGGTACCTCTTCACTTTCAAAGTAGGCATCCATTGTTGCTATCTAGTCCAAAAGCTCTTCTTCTTTCAAACTTTAATCATAGATAGGGATATCTCCCCTCACCTTATGCTGCTCATTCTTCATAGCCTTCAATATCCTAATTGTCCTCTACTCTTCAGGATCTATATGTTCCTCTTCTTCTTCTTCTTCCCCTTCCTTATGGGTTTCTTCCCCTTGTTCACTATCAAAACCTTCATCAGTTTCTCTTCTTTGATTGGATTCCAATGATTCAAGTCTGGCCAAAACTTTATTGTAAGATTCCTACAACCTTGTGTTCTTCTCCTTCAACTCTTGAATCTCCCTGGCAATACCTGCATTCCTTGGGGCCATTTTCACTAACAATACTCAAACTTCTTTAGAAAAGTGTTCCTTTATCCCTTTAAGGATCTACTAATGTGCTCTAATACCACTTGGTGTAGAGGTGGCAAAGGAATATGGTGGATCCAAGGTCCAAATACAAAAACTCAATCAAATGCACAATTCAATCTAATGACCCAAGATGGCTTCAATAAGTGAAATGGTAAATTATCACCCCACCAATCTTATGGTGTGATCCAATAATGCTAATTTATGTAATCCAAGGTAATTAAAAAATTTCCAAACTTTCTTCAAATGTTCAAACACCAAAACTTCAAAATTCACCAAGTTAGGACTAACAATCTGTCTTGTAGCCCTGTAACATCATTCACAAGGATTTTCCTTCAACTTTTCCAAAAACACTAGGAAAATAAATCATATATTTGAGTACCCTTTATGGAGTAACTTAACATACTAAAAGGATAGGGTAGGTTGTTTTGGAAGATATATGACTATTCACACTGTTCCTCAGATTTGTAAGGCTTAAAACTCATGCATTTACAAAGGAAGTACTAACCAGTCAAACTCCCAAGCTCCAAATATTTTCATAGTGTCATTAATAGGTTCAAATATAAGGAATATGAAGTCAATTTGACTCCAAGAAGTTTCTAGATACAAAAGCCCCAATTTGCACTCTCTAAACCCTTAAAACTAGGGCTTCTCCAATGTCATGCTTCCCAAATCTTCCTGCAACAAATAAAGGTTCAAACACCTTGTACTAAAAATTTTCATACACATTTCATCATAAAATACTACCCTTGTTTGGCCAAAACTCTCTATCCTTCACCCTACCCTCCAAATTCACTTAGTTTCTTAGTGTTCCCTATGGTGATCACCACAAGAGTCAATCAAACTTGAATTTCTAATGTTAGAAGAATATAATACATGTTAATTTGGTGCCATTATATGAGAATCAGTAGCCTACATTCATATAATGACATTCATAATTAACAAAATCTCAAGAAACTGTCCTAAATCAGATTTCCAATGGCTGTACAGTCCCAAGATAGAATAACAATGACTAGAATAGAATTCTTAGAGCATGAATGAATTAAAAGTCATGAAATAATAGATTCAAAACATTTTAGAAAACATTCCAAAAATTATCAACTTTGATTCATATCAAAAAATCCTTCAAAAATTGCAATAAAATCAAACTTTATTCTCAAAAACTAGGTACAGTCCGTACAATAGAGTTACTTCCTATACAATGGGACTTTGGAACATTTAATAAACTTCTATAAACTACCCTAACTGATCCAAATTGGTTGGATGGCTTAATTTGACCTAAAAAATATCCAAAGTCTAATTCCCTCCTAAATGTTCATGATCGTTACAATTTGAAAATTCAAAATAGTAACTTTGTAAATTTTGAAAATATGTAATTGCCAAGTATTGAAACTTTGTGAAATCACATAGATTGACTTATTGACCATTATTAAAAACTAATTTAACCTATTTGAAACTTGTAACACCTAATTCCAATCTAGACTCCTAAATTTGGTCCTAAGGCTTATTAGGCCCTTTAGGACTAATTACACATTTGCCATTCTTATTACATGAAATGACCTCATAGGCCATTATAGGTGCCAAAATCCTCTAGTTGATGTCTTTTGATGTCTTAATATTCTCTGATGGATCCAAGTATGTCTTCATCAGTATTTGGGTTTCTTTGTGTCTTCTAGGTGCCCCTACACCATGTTCACCAACTTTGAAAAGATTCTTGTCCCAAGAATCAGTCTTTGCAATTAATGGTTTAGTTTGAACCATTACTCCAAGGATATGGTGCCTTGGGGAAGGGATGAAGTCCCTTAAGGTCACTATCCTTTTCTTTCCATACCCTGCATTTACATAAACACATTTTTTAGAACAAAAATCTTTAGAAAACAGTCCTCTCCCATGATCTTGTTGTTGTGTTGTTGGAGGTTTCTACCCATTGTCATGCCACATCTGAATATGTTTGTTTACTGACTACCTCTCAATAGGAAATTTGACTTATCCTATTTGAACATACTTTAAATCCCAAATGTCTGTCTTTCTAGTACTATTCAACACTTTCTTATTCAATCCATATTTGGGTGCTTGCCAACCGGCATCATCTTCAATGTTTCCTTGCTAATGAAGAGGAATATTATCACCAAAACACATCAGTACCTTGTCTTTATCCCTACAAGTCATTGGATTCAATATAAACTTCTCTTTTCCTTTATGAACAATATAAGTATTAGTGTAACCATTATGGATTGTCTTCCTCATACATTGCCATGGTCTACCTAATATCATGTGCCCACAATTCATAGAGATTACATCACACCAAACCTGATCATGATATGGCCCTATTGAAAATTTGACAAGAGCCTTCTGACTAATCTTCACATTCAACTCTTTGGTTACCCAAGTGGCACTGCAAGGATTAGGATGTTCTACTAATGCCAATCCCAACTTAAAAACCATATCAACTGAAACCAAATTGCTATGTTCCCCTAAATCAATGATTAGAGTACATACCTTGCCTTGGACTAAACATCTTGATTTAAATATACCTTCTTGTGCTAATGTTGGTAATGGTCCTCCTTTCCTCATGAGTAGAAATTCTCCTACCTTAGGATTTGCTACTTTAGGTTCATGAGTTTCCTCTTCTTTAATTAGATTTACCCTCCTTTCCTTGCCTTGATTAGAGTCTATCCATTTAGGGCTTCTAAAAGATTGATGTCCAACTTCATTGCAATGAAAGCACCTGCCTGTGAAAATGCCACTTCTTCTTCCTCCTCCAAATCTTCCACCTCTTTGGGTGTGTCGTCCTCTTGCGTCAGAAGTAGTTCCTTTGTCCTTCTCTTCCAAAACCTGATTTGTCCTTCCTCCTCTTCCCCTCATTGAAGAACCTCCTCTATTGCTACTATTATGCCTTTCACTCTTCATTTTTAATTTCTCCTCTATCCTAAGAGCCAACTGGTAACATTCCTTCACACTTCTAGGGTTAGAAGCCACAAATTCATCTTGAATGCTAAATCTTAAACCACCTACCAACCTTAACAACTTCATCTTCTTCCAATCTAGATCTTATACTTAGTTTGTAAAATTGATCAGTATATTCTTTAACATCTAAGTCTTTTTGTCTTAAACCTTGCATTTTCTTATGCATTTGTACATCAAAATCTTTTGGGAGAAAATTACCTTTTAGTTTTTCTATCATCCTATCCCAAGAGACAATCTTTGGCTTACCTCTTCTCCTTCTATCTACCTCCTCATGATCCCAACATAGGAGTGCATGCCCTTTGAGTTTTGTTTTTGCCAATCCCACCCTTTATTCATTTGGTACCTCTTCACTTTCAAAGTAGGCATCCATTGATGCTATCCAATCCAAAATCTCTTCTTCTTTCATAATTCCATCATACATAGGGATATCTCCCCTCACCTTATGTTGCTCATTCTTCACAACCTTCACTATCCTGATTGTCCTCTACTCTTCAGGATCTATCTGTTCCTCTTCTTCTTCTTCTTCCGCTTCCTTATGGGTTTCTTCCTCTTCTTCACTATCAAAGCTTCATCTTCTACTCTTCTTTGATTGGATTCCAATGCTTCAAGTTTGGCCAAAACTATATTATAATATTCCTACAACCTTGTGTTCTTCTCCTTCAACTCTTAGATCTCCCTGGCAGTATCTACATTCCTTGGGGCCATTTTCACAACCAATAATAAAAATTCTTTAGAAAAGTGTTCCTTTATCCCTTTAGGGATCTACTAATGTGATTTGATACCACTTGGTCTGGAGGTGGCAAAGGAATATGGTGGATCCAAGGTCAAAATACATAAACTCAATCAAATGCATAATTCAATCTAGTGACCCAAGATGGCTTCAATAAGTGAAATGGTAAATTATCATCCCACCAATCTTATGGTATGATCCAATAACCATAATTTATGTAATACAAGGTAATTAAATAGGTTCCAAACTTTCTTCAAATGTTCAAACACCAAAACCTCAAAACTCACCAAGTTAGGACTAACAATATGTCTTGTACCCCTGCAGTAGCACTCACAAGGCTTTTCCTTCAGCTTTTCCCAAAACACCAAGAAAATAAATCATATATTTGAGTACCCTTTATAAATTACCTTAACATACCAAAAGGATAGGGTAGGTTGTTTTGGAAGATATATGATTGTTCACACTATTTCTCAAATTTTTAAGGCCTAAAACTCATGCATTTACAAAGGAAGTACTAACCAGTCAAACTCCCAGACTCCAAATATTTTCATAGTATCATGAATAGGTTCAAATAAAAGGAATATGAAGTCAATTTGACTCCAAGAAGTTTCTAGATACAAAAACCCCAATTTGCACTCTCCAAACCCTTAAAATTAGGGCTTCTCCAATGTCACGCTTCCCAAACCTTCCTGTAAAAAATAAAGGTTCAAAAACCTTGTCCTCAACATTTCATACACATTTCATCATAAAATAGTGGCCTTGTTTGGCCAAAACTCTCTATCCTTCACCCTACCCTTTAAATTCACTTAGGTTCTTAGTGTTCCCTATGGTGATCACCACAAGAGTCAATCAAACTTGCATTTCTAATGTTAGAAGAATATAATACATGTTAATTGAGTGCCATTATATGAGAATCAGTAGCCTATATTCATATAATGATATTCATAATGAACAAAAACTAAAGAAACTGTCCTAAAATAGATTTCCAATGGCTGTACAGTCCCAAGATAGAATAACAATGACTAGAATAGAATTCTCAGAGCATGAATGAATTCGAAGTCATGAAATAATAGATTAAAAATATTTTATAAAACATTCCAAACATTATCAACTTTGATTCATATCAAAAAACCCTTCAAAAATTGCATGAAAATCAAACTTTATTCTCCAAAACTAGGTATAGTTCGTACAGTAGAGTTACTTCCTGTAGAATGGGACTTTGGAACATTTAATAGACTTATATCAACTACCCTAACTGATCAAAATTTGTTGGATGGCTTAATTTGGCCTAAAAAATAACCAAACTTTAATTCCCTCCTAAATGTCCATGACCGTTACAATTTGAAAATTCAAAATTGTAACTTTGTAAATTTTGAAACTATGTAATTGCCAAGTATTGAAACTTTGTCAAATCACATAGATGGACTTATTGACCATTATTAAAAACTAATTTAACCTATTTGAAACTTGGAACACCTAATTCCAATCTAGACTCCTAAATTTGGTTCTAAGGCTTATTAGGCCCTTTAGGACTAATTACACATTTGCCATTCTTATTACATGAAATGACCTCATAGGCCATTATAGGTGCCAAAATAATCTAGTTGATGTCTTTGGATGTCTTAATATTCTCTGATGGCTCCAAGTGTGTCTTCACAGGTATTTGGGTTTCTTTGTGTCTTCTAGGTGCCCTTGCACCAGTTTTCTGCAACAATTTTTATATCTTCATCATCCTTTTCTTCATCATTAGGATCTCCATCGATTATTTATTCTATTGTTACTTCATCATTCTCAGTTGTTACTAGTTGCTTGGGAGTATCCTATTTTTCTTCTTCAATATACCTACTGGATAGAAATATTTGGCATATGTATCATGTTGTATTTCAATATCAGTCATATGAATTGGTTCTTTAGTAGCTATATCTGCACAATCTTAGTGTACCCCTTTTCCTTTACCTTTTACTTTCTACTCAGGGATTATTGCTAGTGTAGTTTTGTCTGCTACAGCCTTTGAATCCAAAATTTTAGTCCACAAAAATTTGTTATCTGCATCTACTTCTTCAAGTTTTCCTTGCAATATGCTCAATGCTTAAGCTTTGATCAAAAATATATTCACATATTTTTTCATCATATCTTCTATCTCGATAACGGATAGAGTAGGCATTGCCAAAATTAATGAGTGTTCCCTCATTTTCTTTTCTATATGAAAAGCATATGTCCATCTTGTCGGTACATTCTCATTACTTCTCTTAGGAGTAACATTTTCCCCCTTTGCCATTAGTATCAAAAACATTATGTATATGTGTACCGACTAGAAAATTTGGACTTAACCAAAAATTTGAATCTATGTGAACTTCCCCTTTGTACATGCTCTCGGTGTGAAGTACATAGAAGAATATATATACATATATTTTCCCCCTTTTTAAAAATTAATGCCAAAAATGTACTTACAATTTGTCAAATATGCTCTGATACCAATTGTTGGAATTATGGAAAGGTTTTTACTAAGAGGGGAGGGGTGAATCAGTACCATTAAAAACTTTCAATTGAATCCTTGTCAACATGTAAATCATTAACCAACTGTATCATTTGCATTCACCATACATCGAATAATATAACTGAAATGTAAATGCATGTAATCTAATCAAATATGCAAACATGAAACTTCATACACATAACACATGTATTTTGGCATCACAAAAACCCTTTTTAGAAGGTAAAAACTGTGGTGGGGATGGAACCCACAAAGATTCACTACTACAGTAATAAAATTGTTGGTTAAGGATACAAAGATTTGATCACTTCTAGTGATCTTACCCTATTAAGAGTAACAATAAGATTAGATAGATCTACCTGGTTAGAGGATTTTTGCAACATAATTAAGTGTGCACTTAGTTAAGAGATTTTTAAAAAGATTATTAAGTCTACTCTATTAAGAGATTTAAAGTCTTCTACAATGGTTAAAAAGTAACAATAAGATTGATCTGTAGATAGAAACTAATCTTTCCTAATTTGAGATCTATCATGTACTTATCTATTATCACCTCAATGTGATTGATCTCTTCTCTGATTACTGATCGGTAGCCTTCTATTTTGATAAATTGATACTTTGTCAATGCTTCAACACTTAATCATGTATGATCTTCAGATGTCATTGAGTGTAGCCACTTCATATGTGATACATGTCAAAAAGACATCTTTACATTATTTATATCAAACTAATTTAACCTAATTAGGGTTTGGATAATATCTTAGAAAACCTAAGAAATGGTTTAAATGAATAACCTAGATCATCTTTAAATTGGAAACATCAGTTATTAAATGATTACATCCACATTTAATTTCACCTAGATCTTGGTAAACCATTTTCTAATCGGTGTAAACTATTTGCCTTGTAGTTTGTGCCATTCCAAACTGCTATGTTGTTTCCTATTTTTTTCAGTGTATACTACATTCATCACTCAATATTTAATTGGTGCTCAGTGAAAATGAATGCTCAGTGGTGACTATGCCTGGTACTCAGTAATCATATGGCTCAGTAAGAGTACTCAGTCAAAAATGTATTCAGTTAGTGTAGTGACCTGTCTTGTATTCTTCTTAGTGTCTAAGATTTGTGTGTTGATTGACTAACCTATCTTGTCTCCTTTACCAAATGTATGATTGAATGATACAAATGGAAATGATTAATGCTCTTAGGAGTAATAGTATCATAAGGAGGAATCATTCTTGAATATACTCCATTGAAGATTTATTAGTTTGTAGTGATTCAAATATATAATCATTTTATTTTTCACAAAAGTATATTGTGAAATATTTATAAGGCACTACAACAAATTGTTAAACTATACTATATCATTGTGTATATATTTCAAATGCACAATGATATGAAATAAGGAAAATTGGGATATGTATGTTGTACTTTTGATTATGAATCAAGCAAGTGATGAGAAATCAAAATATGTTGAATAATGAAATAGAGATGATAGTATGTCTATGATTACAAAAATATTTCAAGTGATGATATATATCTAGTAAGGCATTACAAATCTATAAGTGAGATAGTATTGTCAATGAGACTTACCTACCAGTGAGGAATTGTAAACTTGAAGGATTTCAGATATGCTAGTGAGTCAATTTTATGAGTGGTTTTTATTCTCCAATAGGGTTTTCCACTTATTGGTTCCTTTTTCCCACACTATTAGATTTATAATTAAATTGACAAATTAATGTCTCTAACTCTCAATAACTACTCCAAATCTAACACGAAAAAGGGCCAATTAACAAGGATCAAGAGAATGATCCTCCTACACTTTGAGCTCCACATCACTTAGGCAGGTATACCTCATCTGCACATACATAACTTCTTGTGACAAACAATAGGCCTATTGATATAAGACTATGGAATAGCTTTCAGACTCCTAAAGGTATCATGTACCTCAAAATTCACCAAGTCTATGCAATATCCTACTTGCATAGAATGAATCTGAAAACTAGAAACTACTCCTAACTCCTCCTATCAAACATGAAAGGGAAAATGATTTCATTGATTGAATTTTTGTTTTTGGGTTGAATGGACCCCTAAAATACCCTGAGTCTCTCATAGACCACTGCCTTATCCAATGGGCAACATAATCAAATAAATCACTACAACAAAGAGCTATGAATAGAGAAGACAAAACTTTCTAATATGTTGATGCCTTACATCAATCATATACCATTGATCAAATCCTACTTAGCAATCCACCTATGTACTTAGATATGCAATCACCTATTCAAAGGACTTTAACCCTCCCCTTAGAAGAGACCTAGGAACAAGCAATACATTAATCAACATCCACTGAAAGACAAGCATGAGATATGCTTGGTATCCCAAATCATACACATCTAAGAACTAGTCATAAACTTAGTTGTTTCTGTGAAAACAACTCTATTGCAGACATCTTCAGACATACAATAGAAAGATTAAAACACCCTTGATGCTCTAATCAAAAAGTTCAAGAATCAAATGGAGACAATCTGATAGTAGTATGAAAATATTAAGATCTTATTCATAAGATAGATTGTTACAACTTATATTCTATTGTCAAGATAGAAATGAAAGAGGGAACACCCTATATGCAGAGAAGGCAATATATTTACAGGAAGGAACCACTCATGGAACCAAGAAGATTGGAACCCCTTGAGGTTACCAAAAACTGGAACCCTTCTAAATGATCTTGGAAATCCTTATAAAGGATTACAACAAGATACGAATCATTTAGGAAAAAAATAGGTCTAAAACAACCTCAACCACTAGATTCAACAAGAAATGAAATAATGCAGAAAAATCTTGGAAACCTGGGAGGATCAGATCAAATATGATGTACAATTATATGGGTTTCATCATGAACAGGCTAGCTACAAATATAATTTGAACCGATTTCTTGTTGCATGAAAATCTAAAATAAATGCCAGGACCACTCAAAGAAAACTTGTGTGTATAGGGCATGGAATTCTCTAACATCCATCAAACCCTAGCCACCCATGTCAAAACATCAATCCTCAGCATTAACTCGGCACAACACCCTAGGAAACAAAATCAACACATGACAACCACCAATATTTTCTTCATCATTTCTCACCTACAATCATCTTGGAAAAATCAAATTTGGTCTATGTTTTGTCATGACTGGCTCGCTGTAACAAACCTTGCAAAAAAACCCTTAAAATTTTTAAAATCCTAGTAGTAATGACTAATTGATCCAAGATTAAAACATGGTCATTGATCTTAGTCTTTCCCAGCAAATTGGGCAGCGCTCAAAAATCATCAAATAGTCAACTAAGCCATTTAAAATTACCCAGTCACATCATCATATCACCAACCAATAAAAAATGGACACCTCAACACACTTGGGAAATGGACCCACTACTTCATCTGCCAAGATCTGAATTGATAGCTCAGATTCATCTTTAGCATCCTCATGTGCATTGACCTCAAATTCAGCATCATAATCAATACTTTCTACACAATGAGAATCATCTTCAGAACAACTGGCCTCTTCATGATCATCATAAAGAACTGCCAATGCTCACAATCTCTTGTCCTCCTCTAATTGCCAGATCACAACATTGTTATTTGCAATTTTCTTCTTGAGAGTAGTAATCTTGATGAGAAGATTTTCATAATCAGAATCACTTGTGATGGGATCAACAGGGACACTAATGTCTTGGTACTGATTTTCACATTTTTCTTCACTCTGATCCACACCAAATCTTTCATCAAAATGTTCTATAAATGTTGCTCTTAATACATCCCAAGAAGGGATTGAAGATGAAGGAAGGGATATGAACCAATCCCTTGCACTATGTGAAAGAGACTGCACAATCAATCTCATGGCAACATCTTCATTTTCAACATCCATTTCATCGAATAAACCCATGAAATCATATACATGTTGGCTTGTTGAAACTAATTCATCAACCATGAATCTTGGCAAGCCTTCCCCATCCTCAGTAGAAAACTCATTAGGGGCACCTTCAATGCCATCAAAACTAAAGGGCATGTATTCCTCCATAAGGAACTACCCACTAATACTCATCCCTTTATACTAGTGTTGAACACTTGATAGGGATACAATTTTTACACTTGATTTTCATTAAAAAATTGCATATAAAAATCAACATACCTAGAAGTATTGCGGCTAAAACTTAACTTGTTGACTGGGAAGTAGGGTTGATCTAGAGCTCTCCTTATAGATCCATCAGGTTCTTTTCTTTTTAGATTCACCATCTTCTTGAAGAGGAAAATATTTTACTTGCTTTTGTATTTCCTTCCAACCAACACAAAACTTCACCAGGATTTACACATTGTATATCAAAGACTGCACTAATCAAATAAAGAACTTAGAGTCGCTACCCACACTTGGTGAGAAGATTTAAAATCTTTTGAAACTAACTCTATAATTTTAACCAAGACTCTAGGATGATCCATAAAATCAAGGAAACAACCATCTTAAACTTGTTGTCATTTATTCCTTCCCTAGTAGAGTCACCATTTTGTTGGTGACTTGGATGGGCCAAATCAGTTTGGTTAGTATGATATTGAAAATTTTTGATTTAACCAGATATTCCTAATAGATGTATTTCTTTTTTATTGTTCTCCCTAATAGAGTCACCATTTTGTTGGTTCCTTTTTCCCACACTATCAGATTTACAATTTGATTGAAAAATTAATGTCAATGTCTCTCAATAACTACTCCAAATATGACAAGAAAAAGGGCCAATTAACAAGGACTAAGAGAATGATCCTCCTAAACTTTGAGCTCCACATCACTCAGGAGGGTATACCTCATCTTCACATACATAACCTCTTGTCAACAACAATAGACCTTTAGATATAAGACTATGGAATAGCTTTCAAACTCCTATAGGTATCATGTACCTCAATGTTCACCAAGTCTTATGGACTATCCTACTTGCATAAAATGAATCTGAAAACTAGAAACTACTCCTAACTCCTCCTATGAAACATGAAAGGGAAAATGATTTCATTTGATTGAGTTTTTTTTGGGGTTGAATGGTCCCCTGAAATACCCCAAGTCTCTCATACATTAGTGCCTTATCCAATGGGCAACAAATTCAAATAAATCACTGTAATAGAGAGCCATGATTAGAGAAGACAACACTTTATAATATGTTGATGCCTTCCATCAATCATACACCATTGATCAAATCCTACTTAGCAATCCACCTGTGTACTTAGATATGCAATCACCTATTCAAAGGACTTTAACCCTCCCCTTAGAAGAGACCTAGGAACAAGCAATACATTAATTAGCATCCATTGAAAGACAAGCATGAGATACCCTTGGTATCCTAACTCATACACATACGAGAACAAGTCATAAACTCAGTTGTTTCTACAAAAACAACTCTATTGCAGACATCTTCAGACATATAATAGAAATACTAAAACACCCTTGATGCTCTAATCAACAAGTTCAAGAAACAAATGGAGACAATTTGATAGTAGTATGAAAATATGGATATCTCATTCATAAGACAGACTATTACAACTTATATTATATTCTCAAGCTAGAAAGAAAAGCAGGAACACCTTATAAGAAGAGAAGAAGGCAATATATTTATAGGAAGGAACCACTCATGGAACCAACAAAATTGGAACCCTTTTAAATGATCTTGGAAATCCTTATAAAGGATTGCAAAAAGCTATGGATCATTTAGGGAAAAAATAGGTCTACAACAACCTCAATTGCTAGACTCAACAAGAAATGAAAGAATGAAGAAAAAATCTTGGAAATCTGGGAGGATCAGATCAAATCTAATGTACAATTATATGGGTTTCATCATCAACATGCTAGCTACAAATACAATTTGAACTGATTTCTTATTGTAGTCAAAACTAAAATAAATGCTAAGACCACCCAAAGAAAACTTGCGTGTATAGGGCATGTAATTCTTTGACATCCATCAAACCCTAGCTGCCCATGTTAAAACATCAGTCCTCAGCATTAACTCAGCATGGCACCCCAGGAAATAAAATCAGCACATGAGGGCCAGTAATATCTTCTTCATCATTTCTCACATGCAACCATCCTAGAAAAATAAAATCTAGCCTACCTTTTGTCATATCTGGCTCACTATAACAAACCTTGCAAAAAAACCCTTAAATAATTTTGAGTCCTGGTAGTAACGACTAATTGATCCAAGATTAAAATATGGCCATTGATCTTAGTCTTTCCTGATACATTGGATAGCTCTCAAAAATTATCAAATAGTCAACTAAGCCCTTTAAAATTACTTAACCACATCATCATATCGACAACCAATCAGAAACAAACACCTCAACACACTTGGAAAATGGACCCACTACTTCATTGGCCAAGATCTGAATCAACGACTGTCACAATGTTGCGATGATTAACTTTCGAGCACATTTCCTTTGCGACATCACAAATACCATCATATCTTATTGGACCTGTGATCTCTTTATCCTAACCTCATGAAGCTTACCTAAACCCCTAGTCATCTGGTGAATACATGACTAAAGGGATTCGCTAGGTCACCGAAAGAAAAGCTTAACCCATGTCTAGTCTAGAGATCACATGAATGAAGCATTCACGTGATTGCTAGGTCAATCCTTAATCTTGTGTTCCATCTAGCAAACAAATGAGCATTGTAGATCTATTTTCATCAATGGTCCAGATCCTATCTCCAAGCCCTTTATCTTAACTCATCCTTGACCTAGCAAACACACGACTGAAGACCTCACTTGATTGTTGAACCCTTTATTTAACCTAGGTCTGGTCTAGAGATCATACAAATGAAGCATTCTCTTAATCTCACAATATTTCCTTGACCCCTGGTTATATCTAAAGAACATGAGATAACCTTTATTCACCAAGTTGCCAGATCCTTCACTCAACCCTAGTTATATCTCGAGATTACATGCTGACTATTGATCTTGTCCTCATCCTATGGCTATAATTGAATCATTGAACCTTATTCTTAACTCATCTTGGATCTAGAGAGCACATGACTAAAGGCATTCACCAGATCACTCAATCCTTATCTTAATCAGGGTTATATTTGGAGAACACGTGAATGCAGTGTTCGCTGGATGTCATGCTTAACTCTAATTCCATCTCGAGAACATGTGCTAGTCATTGATCAAGATCAACATCGACAATCCTCACTTAATCTCTGAATGATAAGTGCCTTGGTCGTTTCATCTAGAGAATCAATGACTGAAGGAAAAGTTAACCATCCGCCAGGTCACTAGATGTTAAGCCATTGACTACTAGGACTTGGAGAATACACAAACACTATAGTCGCGTAATTGCTAAATGGAAGACTAAACTGCCTGGGCTAGGAAATAAAGCATGTGTAGAAACTTGGACATTAAGTGGCCAGGGAAAAGGTAGTAAAAAAATAGAATTGGCCAGGGTTTGGACTTAAACAAATTTCATGAAGCCCTTGGACATGGATAAAACCCTATTTCTCAGACCTTAAAATTTCTATATCTCCTTGATTTTTGCATTTTAGCACATATGATCTTGACTAGAGCTTGGAGACACCATAAAATACACCTAACTAAGGGTGCAAGCTATTAAACATCATAGATCTTCTTCACAGATAAAAACAAGTTGCAGGTGGTCATGATAAATTTCTTAGGGTTTTAGCAGGAATGGACCATTTTCATTGGATTTTGGCTATGATAGGAAAATGTCCTAAAACCACTCATAAAATTTCATGTGTTAAATTATGTGATTGTACAATTTACTTGGACCATTATTTCATTTGTCATTCATTTTACATAATTTCATAACAAAATTAGTAAAGTTGTTAAAGTTTGTTTTGATGTATTAGAATACTGATTCACCCCCCCCTCCCCCTCCACTCTCAGTGTGCATTGTACTCCAACAAGTTGTATCAAAGCCACACCTTTGACAAGTGTAATTGACTTAAAGGGAGTCATCTAGTAGTGGAGTACAACTATGGTAAATTAGGAAGGTCTATCTAGTTTTAGAACACCATTGTTTGATAATATGATGCTCCTAGGTGTAAGGGCAATCTTGCATCACCCAAAAATATTTTTGGTTTCTTTTCAATAAGGGCTATCTTGTACAGAGCTTCTATGTATGGAAACTTACTATTTTTAGTAAGTTGGTCATACACTCTCAAACTGTTATGATTTCATAGGTGGAGGTTCATCTTAGTCATATCAGTTTGTTAGTTGAGTTTCATTGTCATATCATATGTATTGGTGAAGTTATTGAAGTTTTTTGGTACAAAATATTTGAGCTCAATTTTGAAGGCCTTAGAGGCTCTAGATCAAGATCAAACCCCAACTAATTGGAGCTTCTATGAGTTAGGCATTGTAGATCAAGTCCTCCCATTTCTGAAAAGTGGTTATAATATCCAAACGGAGCTACGGTTAAACAATTATGGCATCCAGAAGTTGGACTACATAAAAAAATAATTTGTAATTATTTTGAGTTGACCCTAATGTAAAAAATATGAAAAATCAAATAATTCTAAGGGTGGTCAGCCTTAATGGCTAAAATTTTGGAACTTTCTCAGGTGGTGGAAAATTGCCCATATATGAAAGACCTATAGTGTTTTCTAAGGCATTTTTGGGTAGTTATTCAAGGATTTGTCTTATAGAATATTGTAAGGAAAATTTCTATGTGGCTTTGCATATTGTAATTCTAAAATTTATAAGTTCACACTTGTGGAGATAATAAGAAGCCTATTTTATGTTCTTATAAATTATTGTTTCTTCTTTGTTTTTATTATGTGTTTGTGGTATTAAGGGAAGCACCCTTAATCAAGTGGTATCGGAGTAGGAGTTCCTAAGTGTGTTGATAGATCGTTGACTATGAGGTAGTTTGCACTAGGACCATGGTTTAAGGTTTCTACACTAAGCACAAAAATGTCTCCACGAAGGGAACATGGCATCATAGCCAGAGGTGTGTCACCTAAGGTTAGAGCCTTCCAAAGATAAGTGCGAGCATTTCAAGAAGAGATTCACAAAGGAATGAATCTTGTGGTAAGAGATGAAAGTGAGGATGAAGCTGAAGAAGATGGGAATTTTGATTAGGAAGGAGAAGGCAAAATTTTGAACCAAGAGGAAGAAAGGATTTTCCATACCATTTCTAACATTGGGAAAAGACCTAAGATTGAAGTTCCTACATTTTTAGGAAATCTTAACCCAAAGGAGTTGATTGACTGGATCAATGAATTAGAAGAATATTTTGAGTACGAAGATATCAAAGATCCTAATGGGGCCAAGTTTGTGAATGCTGGACTGAAGGGTCATGCAAAAATATGGTGGCAAGAGATTCAATTGGAGGGAAATAGAACAAGAAATGATAAAATCACAAGATGGGATTAGATGGTAGATAAATTGAAGTGAAAATTCATTCCTATTGGTTATGAGCTTGATCTACTGAAAAAAAAGTATGGGTTGAAGCAAGTAGGAAGATCTATTTAGGAGTATATAGACGAGTTATACTAAGTCCTCATGAGAATAGGCCATGCATAAGATGATAAGGAGAAAGTTTCTTATTATCTCAATGAGCTAAGGTTGAGCATTTAGGAGGAGTTGCATTTGGTCCAAATGAATAATATTGAAGAGGCATACCAGTTTTCCCTAAGAGTAGAGAAAAATCTAAGCAAGAAGTTTGAGAGAAGGCAAAATGAAATAAGTCATGGTGGAAGATAAAGTGGATGGTCTTATGGAGGCTGAAATGAAGATCATAAAAAGAAGGATGAGGCTAGTAGTAGTCAAAATAAGAGAGGAAATAATTTCAATCATCTTCATGATCAGAATAATGGAGATCAGAGAGGAAGGGGGAGAAGACAAGGATCAAGAAGAGGAGGCTTTTGTGGAACATGTTTTCACTATGGAGAAGAAGGTCATAGGGCATATGAATGTCCAAAATGCCAAGGAAGGACAAATAGGAGAACTGAAGGCTAGGTTAGAGTTGCACATGTGGATGAAGATGCTAAACCATTTTATTCTAAAGATGTTGAAAGAAGAGAAGTCCTAGTTAACAGAAGAGTCCTACTGAGTGGTAAAAATGAACACGAGCAAAGGAGGAGTTTGTTTCGCACTAGGTGCAAGTGTGAAGATAAATGTTATGATGTGATTATCGATAGTGGAAGCACTGACAATTTAGTGTCAGAAGAGATGGTCAAAAAGTTAAAGCTCAAGAGGAAGAAACACCCACATCCATACCGGATTGCCTGGGTGCAGGATGACCACAAGGTCATGGCCAATGAATAGTTTCTATTGAAGTTCAAGATTGGGGAATACCATGATGAGGTACTATGTGTTATCATACCTATGGATGCATTTCACATGTTTTTGGGTAGGCCATGGAAGTTTGACAAGCGTACTATACATGATGGTAATGTGAATACCTATTCCTGAATAAATGATGGAGTCCGACATAATCTAAAGCCATTAAAGGACATAGAAGAAAATGTATGTAGTAATGCAAGAATAAGTTTTGTTGATGGAAGAAAATTCCTAGAGGATTTGAGGCACAAGCATATATGTGTTTTTCTTTAATTACAAAAGCTAGTAAAGAGGAAGTAGAAGATGTACCTTTAAAAGTTGTAGATTTTTTAAATGAGTTTCAAGATATTGTATTTGATAATGTTCCTGATGGATTACCACCAGTAAGGAAGATCTATCATTAGATGAAATTTATTCCAGGAGCCAGTTTTCCAAATAAGCCAGCACATATAATGACACCAACAAAAAGTGAAGAGTTGAATAGACAAGTGCATGAGTTGTTATTGAAGGGATTGATTCGAGAGAGTTTGAGTCAATGTGTTGTACAAGCAATATTAGAACCAAAGAAGAATGGAGAATGGAGGATGCGTACAGATTCTAGGGCTATTAACAAGATCACAATCAAGTATAGGTTTTGATTGCCATAGATGGATGACATTATAGACTGTTTGAGTAGAGTTGTGTATTTCTCAAAGATAGATCTAAAGAGTGGATATCATCATATTTGAATTAGAGAAGGAGATGAATGGAAGAATGTCTTCAAGGCAAAGGAAGGGTTATATGAGTGGTTAATCATGTCTTTTGGGCTAACCAATGCACCAAACACTTTCATGTGGCTCATGAATGTGGTTCTAAAACAATTTTTGGGTAAGTTTGTTATTGTTTACCTAGATGATATTTTGATCTTTAGTAAGACATTGGAGGAGCATATGATGCATATCTGTAGGGTGTTTGAGAATCTAAGGGAATATAAATTGTTGATTAATTTGAAGAAGTGCAATTTTATAAAGGAGTTAATGTATTTGAGATTTGTAGTTTTGGAAGGTCTAAAAATGGATCCATAAAAAGTGAAGGCTATCCTTGAATGGCCTACTCCAAGGAGTGCTATTGAGGTCAGATCTTTCCATGGTTTGACTAGCTTTTCTAGAAAGTTTATCAAGAACTTTAGGAATATTTTTGGACCCTTGACTGAAATAATGAGATGAAATAGAAAAGAGTTTAAGTGAACTATAAGGGCAGCTAAGAGTTTTAAACTATTGAAACAAAAATTATAGAACATGTTTTAGCACTTCCAAATTTTAATAAGGTATTTCAAGTAGACTGTGATGCTAGTAGTACTACAATATGATCTATTTTGAGCCAAGAAGGTAAACATGTTGCTTATTTCAGTGAGAAGTTAAATGATTCCAAGAGAAAATATTTTGTTTATGATTAAGAATTTTATGCTATAGTTCAGGCATTGAAAAAGTGGAGACACTATCTTCTTCCTAAGGAGTTTGTTTTGTATACTAATCATCAAGCTTTGCAATATTTGAATAGTCAAGGAAACTTGAACTAGAGGCATTTGAAATGGGTTGAGTTTTTGTAGAGTTACACATTTGTTTTGAAATACAGGAGTGGGAAGTCTAATAAGGTTACAGATGCTCTCAACAAAAGACATTTTTTGTTGATAGAGATGTAGATTGAGGTGGTTGAGTTCAAGGAACTCAAGAGTTTGTATCTAGAGGATCCTGATTTTGGTGAAGCTTGGACAGCTTGTACAAAACCTGTTACTCTAGATAGAATGAAGTGGTTGGATTTCATTATCCAAGATGGTATGCTATTTAGAGGGAGTCAATTGTGCATTCCAAGAAGTTCTATAATGGAGAATCTCATCAAGGAGAAGTATAGCGGAGGATTGGATAGACACTTTGGTCGAGCTAAAACCCTTTCTTTGGTTAGTGAGAATTATTATTGGCCACAGTTGCAACAAGATGTTAAGAAGTTTGTACAGAGTTGTAGAATATGCCAAATAAAAAAAGGACCAAAGAAGAATATAGGGTTGAATCAGCCATTACCTATACTAGAGAAGCCTTGGGAGGATATTAGTATGGACTTTGTTCTTGGTTTACCAAGGACTCAGCGGGGGCATGATTCATTTTTTGTTGTAGTTGATAGGTTTTCAAAGATGACACAATTAATTCCCTATAAGAAGACTAATGATGTTGTTCATGTGGAAGGATTTTTTTCAAAGAAGTGGTAAGACTACATGGTCTACCA